>JASSRZ010000007.1:5599925-5617053 GCA_032164315.1 Malacoctenus gilli
ACACACACACACACACACACACACACACACACACACACACACACACACACACACACACACACACACACACAGCAAGAGAGCATTGCTGCAAAGTTCAGTTTCTGGCATTATGTTTTCCCTTCCATTTTTTTTTAATTTAACATTTAACAGAAAAGAACTTGGTCAATTTCTTTGCTGTATTTTTTCTGTCTGCTTGTCAAATCACTGCGATCATTAGTCTTGAGACAGTGTTTAAATGCTTTGTGGTATTTCATTTGGATATGCGTATATAAGCCTCACAAACAACAGATGTTAAACATTCACTAACACTTTGATCAAACAGTAAAACCCTGGATGTATTGTAGTTTTTTTTACTGATAATGTGTCTGAAATCAGATGACACCCACAGTGTATTAGAAGGTTAGATTCACATGAACATGCCGCGACCCGAGTGTGCCGATGCCCAGTGAAAGAGGCTCCCGTGAGCCAAGCATGCTGTTGTCCCATATGGTAACCTCTAGCTGTCTGTCCCACATCCCCGTGCCTGCGAGTAACTCTAAACTGAATACTAAAGCCGGTCATGTGATCTGTGTAAACCCAGAAGCGTGCACCTGTGATTCACCAGGTCAGGAAATAGGCAGGCAGAACTCACTGCTGAGGACTAAAAACTTACTTGATTCACTGTAATCACTCATCAGTTTTCAGTAAGAGTGTGTGTGTGTGTGTGCGTGCGTGCGTGCGTGCGTGCATGCGTGCGTGCGTGCGTGCGTGCGTGCGTGCGTGCGTGTGTGTGTGTGTGAGACTGACCCCAGTCTCTGTCAGCAAAGGGAGCTGTTGAAGTGAAGAATGTTTGGAGGGCTGTGAGTGTCGTATGATATATACTGGTGAAATATTATGTGACAGTTGTATGATAAAACTGAATTGTATAAAAAGCACTCGATGCTGATCATATTTTTAGTGTGATTTTGATTGAAAATCTCAATCAGTTCAAATTCGGTGTTTTTGCATGATTGTCTCAGTGTCTCGGTGTGAATGTGTGTGTGTGAAGAGAGTGCAAGTGCAGAAGAGTAAATGTATTCACGAACATGCATGCCTTGGTGTTTTTGTGTTTTCTGTAGGGATTAGACGGTACGTTATACAGGATTACCTTTGTCGATATTGGAGAGTCGCTCTTATATTTCCAGTCATTATAGACAGGAACTTCAAGTGTGAGTGGCACCAATCGCATTTCCAAGATATATTGGAAACAGAAAGAAATGGAGACTGACGATAAGAGAAAAATTAAGTATTCTGAAAGACAAGGAGAATAACGGAGGAGCGAAGAAGAATAGTGTAGCTGCTACACAAGCGCTCCACAAGAAATTAACATTTAAGAACAAATGCAAAAATGGGAAAGCATTGTGTGGGCTTGATGTCGAGTATGTAGGCCACTTCCCCCCAACATTTTTCTGATCACATATTTTGAGGAAGGCAGGGAAAATTGAGGTTTAGATCAGGAGAAGAAGGACAGCCTCAATGAAAACAACAGTATGCTTTTAAAAAGTGAGTAAAATGCAAGTTGTCAGTCAATCCTTCACTTATTTCTTAAAACTGTCCAAACTGCTTATTAGTGGTTTAACGTGCATGGTTGGCTTCCTGACCTTCCTGACTGTTATCTTCATTCCCACGATAAACTATTTAGGCTGACTCTAGTTGTGTGTGTGTGTGTATGCGTGTGCGCGTGCATGCGCACGTGTGCGTGTGCATGTGTGCGTGTGCGTCACTTTGATAGTGATTCATGTAATAGAGCTGTAAAGCAAGTTGTGAGCAGCTTTCCCTGTTCAGCACTATCCAGGTAGGCTGGCACTAAACGTGTGTGACGGAGATATGCTGCGGGTTTCAGTGTATTGCGTGGGTGTGTGAAGAATTCCTTTTCCCAACCGTGTGTGGGAATCCGCTGTATCAGAGAGTGTGTGCATGCGTGTGCTCAAGTGCATGAGAGAGCATTATTCATCATCAGCTGAAAATAAGAGCCTACTTTTCACTTCTGCTATATGTGGACACATAGTTTCAGTGAGTGAAATCCACCAGGGCCTTTTGCCCTCCCAGTTTGTGTGCTTATCGCTGAGCGGACGTTCATGAGTGTGACAGAGAAGTGGACGGGGAGAGGAGCGCTGTCATTTTGAGTGTACGGTTCCTCCTCAGATCCCCTTTTTTGCAACTGAAAGGACGCTGAATGAATGAAAAGCATCTCTTTGTGTGAAGCTCACACACTCTTGGAAGAGCGTGTGTGTGTGTGTGTGTGTGTGTGTGTGCGTGTGCGTGTGCGTGTGCATGTGTGTAGCACACGTGGGTGTTTTCTGTAGAGTTCGGGTGTGTGAGCTTTTTGCATACGGTCGAAGAAGAGTGCGAACTACAAGTGCAAGTAGGGAAAATTAGGCATATGTGCAAGTGTGTGTGCATGTGCGTGTGTGTGCAGTCACACATTCACTATGATTGGCGAGTTTGTGTAGGTGTTTGTGTATTCTTAACTGCTTGTCGGTGAGCTGCTAATTCTCTCAACAAATAATTGTGTTGTGTTTTTTTTAACATTTTAATGAATAATGTACACATATACTTTCAAAAGCTGGTTAGTTTTAGTCCATGAGTAAAAACTGTTCAACAACAAGCAAAGGAGAACTGGTGCCGTAAACCCTCAGCAAAAAAATATGTTGACACTTCTTGATCTTGAAGTGAATTAGCATAATGACTCCCTGAGTATCAGTACGAGTTTCATTTTGCTCATATCGATGCCAAAAATGTGAACGTTGGTTCTTGTTAGGGTGCAAACACTCAACAACCTCCGATAGAAATTCTCCTCCGTGAGTCAGAAACCCAGCGGTGACAACAGATCTCAACTCTTTGGAGAAAGTAAAGTCCATGCAAATGTATCTGAAATTTTGAAAGAGAAAATAAAGCACTGAAAAAGCACATGAATGTAATTTTAAAAAAATATAGATCTTTTTCTTTTTTTCTTCTTGTCAAGTGGAATGAATAACTTAATAAAAAAAAGAAAGAGACTGCTACAAGAGAACTGCTTCAACTGTCAATAAAACAAAAGACTATCAATACAAACTTCAAATTATGTGCATATTTATGGTGAAGAAGCAGGTTGCTTTATGTACTATGTTTTATGTCAACAACCAGTGACCCCCTGACAACAGATTCAGGATTATGTGTCCATTGTGCCTTGAAAAGAAAAACTGCAGCTTCAATAAATAAATGAACAAAATGTGATCATAATAATAGTAATAAATGCAAATACATAGTGAATCTTCAGTCTGTTTTTGTACTCTTGAAAGACATTTAGTATCAAAAAGACAATTTTGTAACAACTGTAGGATCCCTGGTAGTTATTAGAGGACTCTTGTAGGTGATAGCAGCAAAGCAAAATCACTGCAGTGACTTACAAAGCTGTAATAGGACACAAATGCTGTTATGTGTGAGAAAAGTAGCACATTACCTAAAGAGTCAGTGATAGTTGCTGTTTTTTGTTTATTCTTATCTTGCTCACAGACATTGATTAGTTGTGTATTTGTTATTTCAGTCAGAAATCATCGGGATTTGGTTCAGTTGATACGACAGTGCACTTTGAAGCAAGTCCGTATGTTGTTCACGTGTGCATGCATGTGTGTCTTTTCCCACCAAAAACGTGCTAATGAGAGCACAGATTCCATGTGTTTAAGTGTTCCCTTTAAGTTCCTGCAAAAAGAAAGTGTCAAAGACAGTTACCGACAAGGTGAAGGATGACACCGTGTTGTTGTTTTTTTTTGCTCCACGGTGTCACGTGTGTGTTGCATGCGGCGTGTGTGTATGAGACAGAGTAACACAGTGTCAATCACTGAGTACCGGATATGATGTGTGAGCGCCAAACGTCTGTTGCCATGGCAACAAAGCAAACATCTCAGTATGAGAGCTTCGTACATAACAGAATATGTGTGTGTGTGGCACATGTGCTTAAGTCCCCTTCCAATGAGAGAGAGAAAACTTGGACACACACGTATTTACACCCTGACACGATACCGATGACTCCTTCGATCCCTCGTTTGGAGTCAACGTTTTCTCTCATGGGTGAGGATGCCAGATAACTGAATTGTTTCCTCTAAATAATTTAAACAGATCAAAATGTTCCAGGTCAATTATCAGTTACAAACTCACATTTTACCAGGGGCCACTTACTGACGTGTCATTGTGTGAACCAATAGATTCATTCTCACCAAGTATCACACAATTTTTTTGCTTTTCTGGTCACTCGGAGTGACTGTAGATGTCTGAAGCGACGCCTTGCATCGAGTTCACTTTTGAATTTTTCGAAGGTCTTCACGGTGTCCCGTTTTCTCGCATATAAGTTTGAATGTATCCAAATCACCACGATCGTATGCTTCCCCCGTGTGTCCACATCTCTGCAGCTCGCACTACTGCTGCATGATTATGTCTGCAATCATTATATGCATTATCACTTTTTGAACACGACACATTTTGTGTAGTTTCATAATCTTAAGTAACTGTTGTTTCAGTGTTACTCATATGAATGTTTACCATATTTTGAAATAATTTGAAGAAAAAATGTAAAGCAGTATTTGGAGAATAGGAAGTGTGCACAAGCGTGCGTTATTCTCCGTCTCATTTTGTCAGTTACTCACACAAACATGCACACGTAGTTTGTGCAACATCGAGTAAACATGCCGCACTCCCTTTAGTACACGTGAATGGACTTTTTCGCACAATGTTTTTTGCACCAGGGTACGTCTTTCTTCTCTTCCCTCCCGCTTTCCTCTGCTTCATTTTTGATTTTTCTTTGTAAAGAATTATGACACATTTTTTTTAACCCTTTGCTCAATCGCATTGCAGTGGCTCCGCTTCCCCTCCTTTCCACTTCGCTCTCTCCATCCTGGTCTACCCGGATACGGATACCCGGGAATAACATCCCCACTCCCTCCCGCCCCTGCTTTACGTAACGCTTAAAGCCCTGCATATCCTCCCTGGCCATGGCAACAACCACATCTGGATCACACAGCCTTGTAGACTGGCACCAAAGCACATGGGAAGCCCTCAAGACCCACCACAAAAGTCATGTGCAGTGATAATCCTGTTTCCTATTGGGTGAAGCACACTTTGGAGAGACTCTGAAAAATGCATTGGTGCTGCGGGATTTTTCAGTCTTTCGTCGCTTCGAGACTTTGCATGCATGTGAAGTTAGAGCAATACCTCAAATTTGTCACTGCGTCCTTGAGATATTTGACAAATTTGCACTCATAGTTCAGAGCATATCTTAATTTTCACCCATTTTTGGAAAGAAAAGTTCGAAGGAGTTTTTACTTTCCATGTGAATTTCTTATCCCTCCTTCATCCCTCCTTCTTACTCTCCTTTCTTTGCATCACCCGCTTTACTGTCTTTGCATGGGTTTTCTGGAGCTGCCAGTTGCTTGGTCATTTATCTGCAGGCTAGTACTGCCCCCAGATGGCCAAACGTGAACATTACAAGGGCTTTGGGGCTCGACAGCCTGATCCCAAGTTTGTTATTCATTTATTTCGCTCGCTGCTAATTCTTATAGGCTGGGAAGAGAGTATATTAGTCTGCATGTGCAGTGTTGGAAGTGTTGTAGTTCTAGTAAGTGAATTATCAGTCTCCTTGAAGACAAACGTGTCCTTTAAAACAGTGAGAACAAAATTTGCCCTTTTTTTAAAACGCCAATGAATCCAGGAGCAAATTTGATGTCGTTTGAGGCTGCTCCAGGTAGTGACCATCATTGACATACAACCCAGTGTCTGTCACCCATGTAAATATGATTGGTTGTGTTTATTTTGGCGCGATAGACGGCAACGGTCAGTGGCAGACTGGTGACCACGGGCGTCATGAGAACGTGTGCCCAACATGGTTGTTGCTATGGTAACTGCAAAGAACTGGTAGATCGAGTTATAATTGGACGGAGCAAATGGTGGGTTGTGGGAGGGAGAGACACGGAGCACAGGGGTGGAAGATGAATTAAGGGATGAGAGGAATGGGATGGGAAAGTGAGCGAAGGCGGTGCTCCTCCTACAAAGTGGCTGTGCAGGTAAGGAGGAGGAGGAGGAGGAGGAGGAAAAGTTTCTCGTGTGTTGTCACGTGGCGTTTGACAGATCTAATTTGGGGGCTAGAGACGTGTGCGTATGCACAATAAAGCATGATGTCTCTGCGTGGAGACAGCCAATACAAGCTGCTGAACACCTACACAGATATTGCACTGCCAGCACAGCAGCAGGGAGAGCTGGCTAAGCTTAGCTTTAGGGGGAATTTCTTTTTAACTGCTTTTCTTCACACCTTTTCCTTTTCTCTTGCCAGTGTTCAAAACTTATCTCAATTTCATATGACTAAGCGCTAAAACTTTGCGGTTTCCCACCATTGTTTCGTATCGACTTCGCTACTCTTTTGTGCAACTTTGTGTGCCTGTTCTGAACATATTTTCAGATCTCACCCACACATCTTTTGTGCTCAAATAGCTGCAACTAGCAAGACTGTCTCCACTACTCTCATACAAGCACTTCTAAAGCTTTTCGTTGGCTACTGAACTGGGATTTGGCTGTGTTCAAGCCAGGCTATAAGAAGAACTCATTCGCCTGCTTTTGTTAATTAGCCCGATGTAATTCATTGCCCTGAACTCGCACTGTTTACTCAGAGTTGTAACCACTGAGCAGCCGCAGTAATCCCTCTTCTCCACCCCTGTCCTCTTTCACCCTATTTTCCTTTCCCTGTCTGAGCCAAGCTGCTTGACTCCCTCCACTCTGTGTCCGCTGGATTGACTTGTTGAGAGCTCAGAGTAGTTGATAAGCCTTAATCTCTTACTCACTCTGTCTGCTTCTCCTATACCTCTTGTTGGGAGAGCCCAGATTTAGAGAACACTGTCACCACTTCTTGCTTAGTGTAATGTACGTGTATATCTGAAGCCAGTGGAGCACACTGCCAAGGCCTTCGTTTTTACAGTTTAATGAATCCAAGGAAACGGTTTCACGGGAGTCACAGGGTTAACTTTTTTACTACAGAGGAAGGCAGCTGCCAACAGCTCTTCCAGTCCTATTGGTCAGATCCCAAACTCCTGATGTGCTGACTGGCTGCTGCTGATAATTAAGTCCCTCCCAGTATTGTATTTGTCTTATAGATAGATGAGCCGAAACTGAGCATGACTTCTTGACTCATACAGTACAGCCAGAATCCATACCGCAAAAACTGCACCCTGGTCCCCTTTCTGTTCTCTGAGTTATACGTATGCAATAATACTTTGCTTTTGTCTCCCACTGTCTCCCCCACACCCTCCTCCCTTCAAGAGAACTTCTGTTTTCACAAGTTGTTTTCTCTCTACCACCACCCCCTCCTTCCCTCTCTCTCCCTCCCCACCTCTCCCTCTGAAAATGACTCCTAGTCTATTTTTACCCTCTAGTCCTCTCCACTCATAGCTTGTTCCACCCATTTTTTTTCTCTTTTCTAACCACCCCATTGTCCTGTCGAAATTTCCCCCCTTCCTTCTTTCTCTCTCTGTTTCTCGTCTTTGTCCCTTCTGCCCTCTGTGATCATTGCTTCAAAGCATTTGGGGGAAAAAAGTGGTATATTTGCTTTATAGAAAGACAAGAAAGGCGTTTGAAGATATGAGAGCCTCTGTAATTGTGCATCACAATAATTGCATCTCTTATCTCTTTTCTTTGCATCTGAGAGCAAATTTGCAGCATCATCAGAGGAAGAGCGATCTCCCTAAAGCTGTTTAATGTAACAGAACTTTGAATTCACATGACGATTTCTGAGATAGAGCTATGCAGTAATATTTTGACCACAGAGCCGTCAACAGCGTCCTCCCTCTGCGCAAATGCCATAGACGCTGAAAGCAGCGTGGCAGGTAAACAGTAGGTAGCACAGCAGCGCCCCTCTGCACGGACGGTCTTCATGGGTACTTAATTTAGAGCCGAGCATTTGTAGGGGGAAGGGACTGCGTTGCCTTCTGTTATGCCATTGGTTGGCCTACATCTGACTGTCGACTATTAATTCGCTCTTCCGCCGCATCAATCAAGGTTTACTACGACTCGTCCACCAATGAGACGAGGATGGGGTGGGCTTATGAAGAGAAACACCAAAAATACGCACTTTTAAAGCATTAGCAAAGCGCCAGATAATGCCAGAAGCCGAATATAAAAACATCGAGCCTGTATTTATGTCTGTTTGGAGTAGATAACCACAAAAAGTTCAGATCTCGAGGTGGGAAGAGCTTATGGGAGTAAAGTCGGAGTAAATTTGCATATGACTGGCATTCCAGCGCACACTACGACCAATCAGAGTTCGCCGCGGGCAGTTGACAGGTGGCTAATCTGACCAATGATCGAGTGGCGTTTGCCGAGGGAGGCGGGACAAGGCTGGGCGAGGTTGACAGGACGAGAAGGGGAGGGGGACGAGCACAGGGGGGGCAGGCAGCCTAGTTTACAACAAGAGGAAGAGGGAGGGAAAGAGAAAGAAAGGGCCGAGGCTGGCGAGAGAGGCGCAACCAGACAAAAATAAGGGAGTAAACTCGGACTGGGAGCTGGTGGGATGCGATGCGAGGAGTTTTCTCGGCCAAAACAACACGCGTAGCCTCAAGTATTAGACGAACTGGACGGTGTGCGCGCCGATGTCGTCCGCACGAAGTGGCTAGCTAACCTGCTGCAGACGGACGGACCTCCTCTCCAACAGCTTTACCCTGAACGTCGCTTGTTTTTAAAGCTCCCCCTCCCGCCGCCGGTTCTCGGGCATCTTTGACCGGACCTTTGCTTCAGCCGCTTTGGGAGAGTTCGTCCCGATTCTACCGGGAGAAAAATACAAAAGCAACTGTGAATCGTCCCCGTTTTCTGCTCGCGGACTGGAGCCAGGAGTCCTCACCGTGCTCGCCTTTACCGCTGTGCTGTAGTCTCATCAGTTGTTAGCTAACGGCAGGTTTTGCGGTCAGGTAGGACCGGAGCTGCCGAATAAAGAGGCTGCTGAGGGAGCGCTGAGCTCGGGCTGGTGTTTCGTGTTTGGGGGCTCTCCCGCTACAAACTGATGGATAGCAGGCTTGTGAGCGCGGATTGATGGATGAATGCACCAGATTTACGGCCAGCGACGTCTTGATATGACTGCTCACCGGGGTTAGAGCCGAGCTGGCCGTTGGTGTTTTATCGGAGGTCTCGGCAGGTGATAGCTGAACTTGTGAGGCGAAAGACAGGTGCATACTGCGGGTCCCGGTGGGCGAGTAATGGGAGAAACAAATTAGTATTTCATGAGTATTGTCCGCGTCTGGTGTTTTGTTGCAGTCTACACTTGTCAGTATATCATTCTGTAGTTGAGATATGAGAACAATTGCGTTTCATTTGGCCGTGTCTGTGCGGCGGGTGCACGACCAGGGGCGTTCCCGGGAGGTTGGTCCAATCTGGAGCGGTGCACTTGAGGCTCCGGTGATTGCAAGAGGCAGCTAAATTGTCGTGTCCGTGTCTACTTATATGAATCAGCAATTATTAAAAAGTCGGGGTTGAGCTGTGGGCCTCAGGACAGTAAGCAGGCACACTTATCCCGAGTCCTTTAAAAACAGACCTGAGCTTTTATCAGCCAGAATCTGCTGTTTTTGCAGCACCGCTGAGCCTGATCGATACACAGCTTTCTTGCATCAGCCCTTTAGCTCTTCGAGTCCGGGACTTTATGAGTTTCCCGTCACCTGCCGAGCCAACCTGCCTGCGGCTGTGTTGTGGCGCAGAGCACGGTTTGACATGGCCCAGGAAGACTGCGTAGTTCCCGGTCGGATGTTTTAACCCAGGCCGTGGCTGGGCGAGAGGCCTTGTTAACCCCTTCACGGCCGAGCTGCTGTAGTAATGTAAACAAACAGGGAGAGAGGGCATCGGGGGTAATTAGACCAAAGGGAGGAGGACGCTCGCCTTCGATCACAATCATCTTTTCAGTGGGTCGTTTGTGTCACTGTTACATTCTCACAAATTAATCCGAAGTTTGATTTTCGATTGTAATCGTTCATAGTACATTTTGTCCGCTGATGTTTGATAGTTCCCGGCTTGTTATTGGATTGCGGCACACAGCGAGACGGACTCTACGCCCGTGTTTTATTGACAAAAAGGATGCTGCTCTGTGCCACGTCTTTGAGACCTCGTCATTGCCAGGAGACGATGCAGTAATTGTTGTGAATGATGACTGCAACCTGTGGGGATGAGAGGGATACAAACAGCACCGAGCACGTGTCGTCATCAGCTTCACAGCAATATCTGCTCAAGATTTGGGATTAAACATGTCTCCTCACTTGGATTTCTGTGTGTCGTAAAAGAGAGATTTTAAAAAAGAGACCTATCATTATCTTTTTTTTTCTGGAGGAACATCAAGGATTTCTTTCAACCATGTTCTCATCAGAGAATCCTCAGTATCTTCGCCAGGGATTAAGCATGTTTGGTTAGTCCATGTCACATCCATTTTGTTTGTTTTTTTTCTTGCCAGTTTTATATACAAATGCCAGTATTTGTTGCTCTTTGACTGTGGTAACAAACAGGGTGATTTTGTTGGTGGTATTTGTGAAGGATCCACTGGAATGATTTGTATTGTTTTTTGTTTCACAAAAACTCCCTTTTATTACTTGTATTGTCAGTCATGAAAACACACAAGAGTTGAACAGCTTTGGTGCATTTATCATGGTTCAGAGTGTTACAGCTTCTGTTCTCCTACATGCAGTCTGTTATTGAGAACAGAGAGTCCTTTTGTACATCTGCTGTTGTTGAAGTGATTTAACCAGTTAAGTGGATTGAGGTCTGCCTTTGTGGTTGCACTGATATTCCTGGTAGTTCTGAGAGCACTGATGCTCTTCTTTCTGCCAGGTAATGGACTGCACTCACACACTGTCCCCTGTGTTAGCTAACCTTTGAATTTAATGCTAGTGCTCAGTGTACAAACAAACCACGACTACTTGCTCTGAACTCTAGTTTTTCTCTCAATTCAATATTTATGTCCTGGTTTTGGAAGTAACAAGGAAATTATACACAAGTGCACTTAGCTAGATCTTGAACTACGAAAGCCGCTAAGAGGTGGGAGATCAGGTTTTCGTCTTCAGGCTGTACTTCTTTGGTAAACTGGCTCTTTTTATTGCAGTTTCATTGAGTGTTGGGAATAACAAATGCTTTTTATTTCCTCCGCAGTGTGGACCAATGTAGAGCCCAGATCAGTTCCAGTCTTCCCTTGGCATTCATTGGTCCCTTTTCTAGCACCTACCCAATCAGATGCTCCTTCTCAGCCAGGAGAAGGCCAGCATCCAGTCAACCACCCTCAAGCAGCAGGTCTGAAATCGGGTACTGTATAAGCTCATGGCTTAACCAATTCTTTTTACAGTTGTGTCATTTACTGCTCACGAAAAGTACTGATTATCTGTTTGTTCTTACTTCAGAGTGTCAGGGGTTATCGACGCTGTCACTGGAGACTGCAGAGACACCTCCCACAGTCGAGAGAGGTCCCCCTTCGCGGCCTCCCCCCTCCTTGGATGAGCCGCCTCCAGAGAAGGAGAAAGGAGATCCAGAGAGAGAGAGGCCAGACAGTGAAACTGAGAGTGACGTGGATGACCCGTAAGAGCAGTCTATTTTTTTGTGATTTTGTGGGTGAACGCCTCAGGCTGTAGGAACCCGTATAGATACACAGTATACACTTTCAGGCATCATCGTGGTTCATCCTTTAAAGTGGTTATGTATTTGTTCAAGCCTGCCTTCACAGTAATGTTTTTGTGTGGTGCTGTGTACCCACACATACAGTAAGGGAGTGTGATATTTTTCTGTATCCTCGCTCTAAATTGGGCAGAGGAGCTCAATGCCAGAACAAAGCAGATGGGAACAAAAGCATTCCATCTCTGGTCTCTATCACTATATAAAAGACAGTGGCCAGCCTGTCAGCTGTTGAAATGGATGGGCTTTTTGCTGAATCTGCTGATGTATCTCATGGGAGATGAACTACTTGGGCTTTGTGTCTACATCTGATAGACTCAATGCTCCACGGCAGGTTAAACCAAACGTGAGGTAGAAAGTGATTTATTTGAAACAGAAACAAATGGGGGGGGGTTTCAGTGTAATTCTGCATGTGGTTCCAGTCATCTGCTGGAGATTATAGATGAATGGATTTTTTTTGTTGTTTTTTTGTCTCTTTTAGCTTCCTACCAGGAGTCATACCAGAGCAGCCCCTCACTACATCTCCAGTGAAGAGACGTACACAGTCCCTCAGTGCACTGCCCAAAGATGGAGACAAGAGCAGCCCCGGAAAGGTAGTGAATTTATTTCATCCTCAACATCACAACATCAGTGTCGCTAAAATGTTTATTGATATTCTCCTTTTTTCTTTCCTTCCACACACTCTTTCAGAGGGAAAAGGACCACATCAGACGACCAATGAATGCATTTATGATTTTCAGCAAGCGCCATCGTGCGCTGGTGCACCAGCGCCACCCAAACCAGGATAACAGGACCGTCAGCAAGATTTTAGGGGAGTGGTGGTATGCTCTGGGGCCGAAAGAGAAACAAAAGTACCACGACCTAGCTTTCCAGGTACAGAAGTATTCCAATGAATATTTCTGACTGTTGAACCTATCAGGTGGAACTGTGTCTAAGTGTTTACATGTATCTGCCACTTATTCTCAGGTGAAGGAGGCCCACTTTAAGGCCCACCCAGACTGGAAGTGGTGCAACAAAGACAGGAAGAAGTCCAGCTCTGAAGGTCGAGGGGTCCCAGGAGGCAAAGACATCAGAGAGCGGAGCATGTCTGAATCCACAGGTCAGTCTCACTGTGTTCTTACAACATGCAACAAACAAACAAATTACTCTTAAAAAACATGTGTGTTGACAGCACTTTGTTCATTCTGTATGTTAGAGCCCCACTCGGTGGAGTTGAAGGGCGTCATTGCAGGTGTAGTGGGAGTGTCTGAGCGGAGCACAGCAGAGGGTCCTGTGGGTCAGATTACCCGTCCGAGAGCCTTTTCTCAGAGCGCCGTGCACAGCCTGGAGCGGAGTGACAGGGGGAACACACAGGCCCTGGCAGAACTGGCACAGGTAAGAGAAGAGAAATGTGCAGCACGATGGGATTTTTATTCCATTTATAGTAAACCTGATTTTATGCAGGATACACGTATGTGTGGCGACATAAGCAGTGTTTATGAGTCAATTTGTGTATGTTAGAAAGTGTTTGGTGTATTTTTTCATCACTAAATTCAAGTATTTTTGTTGAACTTTAGACCACAAAATGCTCAAGATGCAGTGTTTAAGAAAGATTCTTGAGATGAAACACTTTTCTCATTCATCTGTCCTGTCAGATGTGCGGGGATGGTGGCAGCCAGTTTTCGAGCCATGCTCCTCCACTGTCGCGAGCTCAGCGGGGAGTCAGTGAGGACATGACCAGTGATGAGGAGCGAATGGTCATCTGTGAGGAGGAGGGTGACGATGATGTCATTGGTGAGAAGTCAGCATTACTCTTGTCATTAGATCACGTTGGAGTAAAGCGCTGAAAGCATTAGAACACAGATTTTGTTTCTGTGATCCAGATTGCGTTTTACCAGCAGGTGGAAATCCCATTCAGCACTGCGATAGAATTCTTGGAATTACATTTACTGTCTGCAGTGTTGACCTTACTGTCCCCTTGTTATATTAAATGTAACATACACCTGATATCACCTTTTTACAGTCCTGTTTTTGCCGTTTGTTCTTGTAGTGGAGTTCATCAATTTGGCAATTTTTCCATGTTAACAAGCCTGAAAGTTTTGAAACTTTGTGACATGCTATGACACAAATTTGTCACAGAGCTCATCGGTTTACAAATATCTCTAAAGTGTTCGTTGACTTGAACAAATTATGACTGAGTACATCTCTGATACACAATACTTCACAAAATCTCCAAAAAAACTGAAGAATATCAAACAGTGATTAAAACAACTTTGAAGCGCTTTTACGTTCTAAGAAATGAAAATCTTCAAATCCATGCATTCTCTGAAGTCATTGTTGCCAAGTGGAGCTGTAGTGGTTTTTCTTTCGCCTGCAGAGGACCCTTATCCGAGCAGTTCCATCGACCTCAAATGTAAGGAGCGGGTGACCGACAGCGACAGTGACAACGGTTCAGGAGACGAGAGTGATCGTAAGGTAAAATCATTAGCTTGTTGCTGATTTTTTTTTTTCAGTTTCTTGCATCCTAATTTGTGATTTATAAAGTCCATTTGTTGTCCTTTTCAGAGAGTTTTTGCGCCAGTCATCTGCTCCACTGCATCATCTTCATCCTCACATCACACCCCTCATGGCAGGAGTGTCTCACTGTCCTCTTACCCCACCAGCAAGCGTTACGACGAGGGCAGATCAGGAGTGGGAGGCTTCTCTGACCTCAGGAGGAAGGAGAGAGGAGAGGGAGATATTAAGGACACATTTGGGGGAGAAGGAGGTGGGAATGTGCCCACCTCCTCCCTCTCCCTCTCCTCTGGCCAGTCAGTCACTTCAGCCGGAGGTCCACCGTCTTCATCAGTTGGTTCGCTGGGCACGAACCCGCTCCTGGGCATTGGCACTTTGAGGGTGGCCTCCACAGTGGTGACCAACGTAATGCGTCCTGTTATCAGTACACCGCTCCCAATCGCCAGCAAACCCAGAGATGGGGGCACTTCTTCCAGCCCACTCCCACCTGAGAGGAAATCCCTGACCCCCCAGCAACAGCAACAGCAACTTGTGATAGGCCCTGGACCAGGAGGCGGGGCCACAGCCACAGGGGGTGGGTACTACTCATCATCGTCTCCTAATCCTGTTGGTGCAGGTGTGGGCTCAGGTGGCGTAGTGACTAACTTGGTGTTAGGTGGGCCTTTGTCCGCCCAACCTGCTGTGCAGCTCATCAGCCCCTCTCCTCAGACGCACCCCTCCCCGCACCAGGCCCTTTCCTCCACTGCTGTTTCTGCTTCACACAGCCAAACCAACGGGCCCCTGCCCCTGCCTCTGCTTCAGCCTCAGTTTCTCCCCACCTCTTCCCTTGCTCCCCCCGGGGGGAAGGCCATTACCCAAGTTCAGTACATTCTGCCCACCCTACCTGCCACCCCCAATCCCAAAAGTCCGCCTCAGCAGCTCAGCCAGCCAACCAGTATCTTCAACCTGCCCACAGCCCCACCAACACACATGTCCTTGGCCAATGGGAAGCAGCAGGGTACAAGTTCACTCACGGGATATGCGTCCAGCCCATCTGTGGGAGTGGTCAGTCCGGGAACCAGAGGTGAGCGCTTCAGCTGCAGTCGTAACGGCGCAGTTTATCGAGCTAATAATTTGGAGTGACTCCTAATTAAATGCTCATCCTCCCTCCCCATCTCTTTGTCTCTGCATCAGTGCAAACGCAGTCTCCGGTGCTCCAGGGTAAAATGCTTGTTCCCATGGCAACAGTACGGACTGCGCCAGCCCCCACCCAGCAGTTTCCCATCGTGGCTCCCCCTCTTCCTGTCCAAAACGGCGCACAGTCCGGAAGCAAGGTCCGCGAGCACGCTGCTGATTGTTTGCCCAAACTGTCGCCATTTTGTCAAAACTTCGAAGAGAAAGCTCATTTCTGGTTCAGCCACTTTCTCTGCTCTGCATTGATTTTGTGCTTGCTTTCCTCTTTACTTTGTGGCTCAATTTCTCTCTGTGCCTCTGCAGATCATCCAGATAGCTCCCATGCCAGTAGTGCAGTCCCAGTTGCCTCAGGGTGGAGCCGTGCATCCTGCGAGCCCCTTCCCCGTGACAGTGGGCACCGCTGCTGTGGTGGCTCCAGGATCAGCCCCCTCCCAAGCTGTACTGCTTCCACCAGCACCCACTAGGTAGGAACCAAAGAACAAACATGGGTGTAACCAACCAAACGACCTCTCTTTGCTTTTTTCCTCCTGTCGGCCGTTCTCTTATCTTTTCTGGCAAATGTATGAAAAATTTGCAACAGGTTTAGTGGGCTCATGACACCCATGAGTTACTTGACAACATCAAAAACAAATACTGCAGACATTTTTGTTACACTTTACATATTCCAAATCCTACATGTGTTCTGTCTTCCTGACAATATTTTATTTCACAGCTGGATTTGAGCTTTCTCACACTGCACCAATCATTTGACAGTCAATCTGGGACATATTTGTAATGGAGCTCGACAGCCTAAAAGCCATAACAGATAGATGAACCCAACAATGTTGCAAATCAGATGTCTGGAAGGAGCTATAAACAAATTATGTGCCAGTAAAGCTTGAGTCAGCTCTGATAAACAGACACCCATTAATGAACATATGTCAGCTTCACTCACCATCGCCCCGAGTGCCCCTGAGCAACAGTTTATCTCAGTAATCCTTCCTTTATTGACAGTTTATTCCTCTGTAACTGACAATGGTAATATTTTCTGTCTGGAACATGTATTACGTTATCATGTCCTGCGTAGGAGCAACATTTAAACACACAGCCCGCTCTTTGCAGCTCACTGCGTTTTTTTAAAGATACGAAAGCAGCCATTAAATAAACGAGGCGCGCCACTCATGGGGCTTCATTCAGAATCTCCCATAAACATCACTTAACCAACAATAACTCCTCTTGAATCATTAGAAGCTTAAAGGAATTGAGTGCGCACCCAGACCGAGTGTGTGTCTTTACTCCTAAAATAGATGGCGATCGGAGGGAGTGTTTACATGGCAGTTTTGCCCATTGGACAGATAATAAAAGGTTTATTTAGCAGTGGTAGCCAGGGTGAAATACGAGCCAGTTTATGTCTGTGTTTTACACAAGGCACCCTGATCCCAATTGGGACTTTCTGGTGTTTAACAAAAGAATACATTTCTCGTCAAGTACTACATAATGTGGTGATTAATCTTTAACAAGTTTTGTTATCAAAAATCTGTGTTTTCTTTATTGAATAAATGGTGAACTGAGTTTGGATAAATATTGTCTCAATTAAAGAAGCCTCAATAAGTGCAGAGACAATGGAAAAAGACCAAAACTCCAGTAAGGGTGCAGCTGTAACTGCAGCTCTATTCTGGATGTGTTAGTCATGCTGCTGGTGGCCCAAGTTGCCTCTGCCTGCCACCCCCACACTACCTCTCAGCTACACACACACACACACACACACACACACACACACACACACACACACACACACACACACACACACACACAC
>JASSRZ010000007.1:5617463-5637519 GCA_032164315.1 Malacoctenus gilli
ACACACACACACACACACACACACACACACACACACACACACACACACACACACACACACACACACTCACTCACACACGGAGCACTAGTCATCCAGTGCTACTTGCTGGGATGCACACTCACCAATTGACCCTCACTGCAGCACTTCTCTTTTTGTCTTCCTCTTTACTTTTAATCACGTCTCTGTTCCCAGCAGCTTCATTGTGCCTCATTATTGAACTGTAGCACTGCCTGTCACTGCAGCTACACCTTCCTTGACATTTTATATAATTACATGAAATGTCGCCATCCTTTCTACTGACTCGTGTTTTTATTTTTTTATTTTAATTTATTAACCCCCCCCCCTGTATCTGTAATTTCACATTCAGGATCACCTATGTCCAGTCCACTCCAGGGGTCCCATCCACTCTGCCTTTAGTCTCCACTTGCACGGGCGCTTCCCCCACCCAACAAGCTCTGCCAGTTCCTGGATCCGCATATGTTCCCTCGCCACTCGCCACACTCGGGTTCACAGCCATCGCACCACCCGGGCAGACGCTCGTCCAGCCACTGATCGCAGGTCAGGGGACGAGAAATGCATTCAGATCTTTACACCCTCCTGTTGTGTCGAGGCAGTTGTGGAAGCAGCCTGTGCGTCAACGAATGTACAAAGTTACAATTGGAAAAATGGTTTAGTTATCAGCGTATTGAACTATGCCAATAGAAGTAGTTTTCTTCTTGTATGAGTTGAAGGAACAAGCTGAATACAAAGAAAAGGGACCTGCCGGGGATGGAGTCAAATCGTAGTCAAATCAAAACATTTAGGAACCAGCACGGGGATGTGTTGGGCGAGGAGGGACCAGAGATTTCTATCTTAATGCCTTGGATTATACAGCAGCTCCAGGAGAATTCATTTGAAAGTTGTTTATTAGGGAGTGGACAAGATATACAGTGCGCAGCAATCTCAGCTGCAGGACTGCAACGGCAGGAAAAGGCTGAGTGTGCGGCCAAGATAAGCTTTTATAAAGGCTAATCACTTTTACAGGCTCATTCTAATTATCCGGATTGCCATCGAAACTTTCTTTTGGCATCGCTTGTATTGCTCGTTGTAAAGACACTGCAGGCACCACGCTCACAGAAACATGCCGAACACGAACTCTTTCAACACAGAGAGATGATGTGAGCATACACAGTGATGATGGACAACAACTCCCTCTCAATCGTGGCATTAAAGTCATGGCTGCCATCTTAGTTTTTCCATTATCTGTGATAGTCGGTGTTAACACTGTAAGGCCATGTTAGCCAGTATGTTGGCTGTGTTTGTTGTGTTTGTGAAGACATTGTTCAACACAGGCTTAAATTTCCATATTTTAAAGATAAAAAAGTAAGCCCCACCTTACAAACAAATTACAGTGTTCATGCGACTGATTTTCTCAAATATGGAGAGTGAAATTCACAAACATTAACCTGACCTTGGTGTTTGCTGTGTAAACATGACTTCTAAAAAATAACTCACCAAGAGGACTGCTCAGAAAAACCTAACATTGGAGTCTTCTGAGGCAGACGATCCAGTGTTATAAATGAGAAAAAAATCCCCCAGATGACTGGAACAGGAAAAATCCATGTCATTGTGGAGTCATTTGGGACGTTATGTGACTCATTAGTAATGAATTGTGTGTTTTTCTAAAGCTCAAGAAAATGAATAAACACACATTGCTCCTAAATCAGTCCCGGAAAATTAAAGCTGCGTTTCTACTTCATGGCGCAGCTAAGTGATGCAAAAGTTGTATACACTAAAGCCGTTCATAATCACCACTCTAGCCGAATGGTCAAAAACAAGGGACAAATTCATCCAAAGAGAAACTTTGTGTCTTGTTTGTCAGATCGTTTAGAGTTATAAAAGTATGATGAACGTTTACTTATGACAACTTTGTGAATTATCCATGTCAGACGTGAACATTTAACCCCCCCCCTCTCCATCCAGGTCAGCCTCCGCTCATCGCCACCGCTCAGTCCCCGCAGCCATCCACCTCAGCTCCTGCCACGGGCTCCGGCGGCCAGATAGTCACGGCCATCTACCCTCCTTCACCTAGCGTCACCATGGCAACAGGGGTGGTCTCCATGGCAGCGGTCCCCCCCAGCGTGGTGTACTCGGTCTCCAGCCCCTCCAGCGCTTCCCCCCACATCCTGCCCAAACACACGACTACGCCCATGGCCATCACGCACCCACATCCGCAGCCTCATGTGGACAGACAGGCGGATAGAGCGGCAGAGCGACACACTGACAGGCTGGCCGACAGGCAAGCTGAACTGCTGACACATTCGGACAGACAGCTGGAGAGGCAGATGCAGACGGCCACAAGCAGTAGCTCAGTAGCACCTCCCAGTGGCTCAGTTGTGTCCTTACGGCCCTGCAGTCCTCCTCTTCAGATCCAAACACCTGGTATGGCCACCTGTGTGTTTCCAAATGTGAATATTGGAACCTGGTTTGTGTTTTTCCCTGAATCACTTTAATTTTTGTTTGTTTTTATTTTTTTCAGGTAGTACACCAGGCACACCTAAGCTAACCCCACTTCCAGTCAGGATCCCCCAGAAAGTGAAAGCAACAGTGGCGACCATTCCTGTGGGCAGCTATGATGGGGGAGGCCGGGGCAAAGAGAGAGAACGGGACAAAGAGAAGGAGAGAGAGAGGGAGAGGGAGCGGGAGCGCGAAAAGGAGCGAGAGAAGGAGAGGGAAGCTGCTGCCAACAGTCATTTCTCTTTTGATACCGAGCTGGCGGGACAGACCGGATCTCCATCAGCACAGCCCAGCGAGGAGCCGCCGCCGCCGCCGCCACCGCCCTCTGACAGAGCTGCTGAGAGCAGCAGCGCTGCAGACGCCGCCGACTCCAGAAGCAGGGAAAGCACAACCACCAAAGAGGTGAGCGTACACGGCAAACCAACTATTAAAACCAGCTGTAGTTCAGCCACGCTGTGTTCTTGTATGAAATGGCCGTTTTGAAATGTCTGTGCAGGCTGGTTGGAAGGAGTCTCTCCCATCCTCTCCGCCCCCTCCGCCAGCCGCTGAACCCACCCTGCCTCCCCCACAAACTGACAAAGATGGTCCAACACCCAAAAAGGTCAAATCTCGGCCACCTCCACTGAAAAAGACCTTTGACTCTGTGGACAAGTGAGTTGCAGCTCCTGTGTGCCGTCTTCTGTGTGAATGTTTGATGCACGGTGTGTATATACTGTGTATTCTTTGTATGTGTGTGTGTTGGACTGGCAGGGTAATGTCAGAGGTGTTATTTGAGGAGCGCTTCGCCGAGCTGCCGGAGTTTCGGCCTGAGGAGGTTTTGCCTTCACCCACCCTGCAAAGTCTGGCCACTTCCCCTCGCGCCATCCTGGGCAGCTACCGCCGCAAGAGGAAGAACTCGACAGGTCTCAGGCCAATACTAAAACATTACTAAAACACTGGTTTCTCTCATGGCACTTATCATCATGGGACAGTTTTCTAGGTGCTTTAGTATCATTCACTCATGATTATCTGGGTTTCATACTTTCCTGGGGTTTTAGATTTGGACTCGGCCACCGATGATCAAGTATCTCCAAAGAGGAAGAGTCGACGGCGCTCCAGCTGCAGCTCTGAGCCCAACACGCCGAAAAGTGCCGCCAAGTGTGAGGGAGACATCTTCACCTTCGACAGAGCAGGTAATGAAGTCTGACGACAGTTCAATACCAGAAGTGTTAACAGGCATGATGGGGGCAGGTCGTTGTTGATGGTGCAGGAAAACACTTTAACCCTTTCCTGTGATGACAATAACTCGACTGACAAGGGGAGCTCCAGTTTCCCCCCCATCAGAAGTCACACCCTCCTCATCATGGACACTGACGTAGACTCTTGAGACATAGTTTGTTTTTTTTGTCCCCGTGATTCAAGCAACATTATTTGGTTGCCGACTTTTGTAACCAGTGTCATGAACTGCTTGATCTGTGTGTCCCACCTGCAGCCACAGACAACGAGGACATCCTGGCAGAACTGGAGTTCGATAAGGTGCCGTACTCGTCCCTGAGACGGACTCTGGACCAGAGGAGAGCGCTGGTGATGCAGCTGTTCCAGGAGCAGGGCTTCTTTCCATCAGGTAGGATACAAGTCCACACGAATGTGGATGTCGCTTCGAATAGGGTTCCACTTACAGTCTGTCATTCTTTGTCCCGCCTCCAGCTCAGGCCACCGCAGCTTTCCAGACAAGATACTCCGACATATTTCCCACCAAGGTGTGTCTGCAGCTAAAGATCAGGGAGGTCCGGCAGAAGATCATGCAGACAGCCACTCCCTCTGATGTCTCTGGTCTGGGTGCGTCTGACTTAGTTGGCTCCCTTCCTGGACCTTCAGGCTCCCAGTCGGGGGAGGGATCTATGAGGGGGGGCGGGGACCTGCAGGATGAAGACATGGAGCCGGGTCCAGACTCGATCCCAGAGGGCGCTAGAGATTCCCAGGACTTTTCTAGATGAGGGATGCTGAACCAGTTTGTTTGACCAATGAGTATCTGGTGACCTTTTCACCTCTCGCACATGCTGTCACGCTTCTCCTCACCACACTGCACTCTCCTCGGGTCAGATTTATTGATTTCTGTTCCATTCTCAGCAGCCAACCTTTGAGAGTGAGAGATGTTTGTATGCAATGTCGGGACTTTTTTTTAAACATGTGATCCTTACACCAAAACAAAGGACATTTGAAAAAAACAGTGGCACAAAAACTCACTCGCGCGCATACACACACACACACACACACACACAACACCACCACAAGTACACAAACACCAAGCAAACTCTTTTATTCCCACACTTGAATTAGCACTCTGTATTTAACCTCCTTGGAGAAGACTCCCATTGATGCCAGTGAACGAAGGACCACTGTGTACAGCTGCACTCATTTGCCTTGAAGAAGAAAAGGGGTTCCTCGTTTTGGACGGAGAAACCCGCTTAACCCATTCAGAGACGGCGAAAGTCAGCGGTTTTAAACATGGACGCTATATGTTTTGATATTTGTTTTTAGTAGTTTTAGAGCAGTTGATGTATCTGCTTGAGGAACAACCTTGTATGTATGTGCTGTAAACTGGTGTTGTGTTTCTGCTGACACTCGGGGGCTGGGCCCTCAACAGCCGGAAACCCTTTGATTTGACCAGAGAAGTCGTTGCAGTGGACCTGGAAAGATGTGTTCTCTTTTTAATTTCCTTCCACCTGTAGACCTTCAGGGGAGGTTTACCTGGACGGACAGAAAAACGAAACAAAACAACTGACTGAAAACAAACCAACATTATGTGGACTTCTGGCGGTGCCATCATTCCTGTTATTGACCTGCCTGGCCAAGTCCTCCCTTCCTGCGACTGACCCTAGCACATGCCAGTAGGTAGGAACCAAGCATTCCTGTGCCTCTCGTACGCTAGCCATGAAGGAAGGAGGTGGGTCAGAGTCACTGAGCTCATCCTGGCTCTTACTTTTGGAGGTCAGGCTGATAAGACCTTAATCCTCTTATTGCCAAGCAGTTTTATTAACTTTTTTTTAAAAATGATTTGATTTGTATTTAACATTGTCATATTCAGTTTGTTGTTGTACTATTCCTATGGTTCTTCTTATTATGATTCTTCTTATTCTTCTTCTTACTACTACTCCTCATATCATTGCAGTGAGCCCCGGTTCTTGGTTCTTTTCTTACAGCAGGCGGGCAAACGTTTCCTTTACTTCTGCCAGCCGCTAATTTCTTGTAGTATTTTTTTTTTTTTTTTTTTTTTAATGATTTTGGAGGCGGAGGAGAGACGCTGCTCCACTCACGGTTCCTCCATCGTAGTCTTCCCTTGATTGTGCTGTCACCTCGGCAAGGACCTGCAGTGCAATTATTTCTATGGTTCATTTGAAAGAGGGAGACAAACACACCGTTGGACCTTCGTATTCTTTCAGCAGTAATAAGCCGTATGTCTCCAGACGAGCCTGTTATGCCTCTCTGTCCCTCGCCGAGTTTGATTCTTTTAGCCTCAACACTTGTACATCTCCTTCCTCCACCTCTTCTCCTCCCCCCCCTTCCTCCCTTTGTCACTTTATTGCTCTCTCCAGACCTCCTTTTTCAGACAGGCGGAGAGAAAAACCGGAGGAAGTGACGGGAAGGGAACAAATCAGAGAGCTGGTTGGACATAAATACTGGTTGTGTCTTTGTTCAAGACTTGGTCGTGTTGTAAATAATTACTGTAGAGTCAGTAGACTCATTATATTATTGATAAGGAAAATCTGTCATTGAACATGAGTTGACTTTTAAGACACCATTATCAAAGGTAAAACACATGAAATTGGGGGGAGAACAAAAACAATAAATATGGCTATTAATGTTTTTCGTGTTTTACTCCTTGTTTCGTTGTTCCCGTATGCAAGAAGAAAATTCTATACATAAATAAATTAAGTTTGTAATCTGTAACTTTCAGTATGCAAATAAAAGTAGGTGTTTAATTAAAGTGACTTATCGCTGGTAATGTGAAAAATTGGTTTTACTTAAAGGTGAAGTCTGTAGGATTTGGGAAATTGCTACTTTTGTGCATGGGGGGGCAGTGGTGAGTCACTCAGAAATCAGCCCCCTCCAAGTTTGTTACATGTTAGTTGCAATCAAGCGTTTCAGTTATTGTTTAATCTTCTTGTCCACTCACGTTTCTTCTCTTCTTAAAATGAGGATGAACTCAACTTGTATTGACTTAATGCAGCAAGTGGCTTGAAAACATTGAGCTGTCTGATGTTGGTGCAGCGTTGGACTTTTTTCAGCTTTTTAGACATCATGACTGTTTTTAATAACTACTTTTTTTTGCATTTATTCATTCAAAGTTGAACAAGTTGAACCTCCAAACAGAAACTTCCTGTGTTAATTGTTAAACATTTCTAATCGAACTATTCCAATGTCAGACTGAGTGTTTGAATGTTGATCAACATTCCCTGAGACAAAAGCTTATAAATGTGATTGGAAGGTAAACAATACTGAAGGAAACTGGGAGATGATGTTGGAAAAACATTTATTGACAACACATATTTACAAAATTATGACCAAACTTTAAAGGAAAGTAAAGTCACATCCATAAAAAATAATAAAATTAATCTTACAAAAATCATCTGAGGCACAACGAATGGTCCTTTTTTCCATAATTGATAACAGAATTATATTAGATATGCATCATTCCAAACATATTTCAACACAGTTTAACACTGATCCTTCGCACAGCTTTTTTTTGAAAGTATGAGGTCGACACACTTTGGTCTGTTTGCTCACATTTATTTAGTCCATTAACTGGATCGTCCGCTCTCACAGTAGTCAGTCCGTCTTGTTACGAGTCAAGATCAAGACGGGTTGTATTAAAGCCGATGTTTTTGAATGGTTTCTATTTCTTGGTTTCGATCTTCCCTTCAGAGCAGCTGCAGTCCGTCCACGGCCAGGCCGTTCTCCAGAGCCGTGTGATAGATCTCCAGGGCCTGCTCCAGCGGCAGCGCGCCCCCCTCACTGGTCTCTATGATGGCGATGGTCTCCCCAAACTCGTTGCACATGATGGTCGGGGTTCCCTGTGCCTGCCAAGATTGATAGATTAGTGCAGTAAACATGCTGGAGGGAGTCACAGACCACCTGATTCTCCCCCCCGGTCACATTCAGAGCCTAAATACTATCTAACTCAATCGGCAACAGCTTCCTCTTTAGAGGTTGGAGATTAGAGGTCAATTGTTACCTGCTGCAGATTTGATGTTTGGATCTGGATGAGTTGCGGCTGCCCGTTGGCCAGTTCCACCGCCGAAGCGTCCACCACTGCCACAGCTGGGCCGGTCTCCATGGCAGCCTGGGCAGCGGCGGCGGCGGCCTCCTCGTCCAGCCGCTGCTGCCTCGCGTGCGTCCTCTTGTGGTTCCTCAGGTTCGAGAAGGTCTTGAAGGCTTTGCCGCACAGCGAGCACGGGTGCGGCCGCTCGCCCGTGTGCGTGCGGCGGTGTTCGGCCAGGTGCATACTCTGGACAAAACCCTTCCCACACATGTCGCAGCGAAAAGGCCGCTCGCCCGAGTGAGTGCGAAGGTGCTCCCGGAGATGCGTGTTCTGGCGGAAGCGTTTTTGGCACACGGGGCACGGGAACGGGCGCTCGCCGGTGTGGATGCGCTGATGGAGTGCGACCCCGGAGGAGGACACGAATAGTTTCCCGCAGGTCAGGCACTGGTGAGCTCGCGGGCGCTTCCCCGGGGCGCGACGCGGCCGCCCAGGGCCCAGACCGAAGTGGCTCAGTTTGTGGAGACGCAGGTTGGCTGGAGAGTTCAGCTTCTTCCCGCAGATGTTGCAGTCCAGGCCTCCTTTCATCAAACTCGCCGAATCACCTGATAGTGTCCCACACGCTGCTGATGTGGAAGGCTCTGACATCACATCTTTGCCCAGCTCTGATTGGTTTGTGGTCTCTGTACCTGCCTGGACCAGCGAGGAGTGCTGCTCCAGACAGTGAGCGTCCCGCTGCCTCCTGGTCAGGAAGCCGGCCTCGCAGTGCTCACAGGGAAACGGCGCCGGAGCTCCCGGATGGTGGGTGTAGCGATGCGCCGCCAGCTTTTTGGGCCATCGAAAGACGGTGGGGCAGTCGGGGCAGCTCAGCGTGGTGGGGGTGGAGTGCAGCAGGCTGTGCTGACGGAGGTTGGACGACTGGGTGAAGGAGCGGTGGCAGACGTCGCAGCGGAAGGGGCGCAGGCCCGAGTGGACGACGTTGTGCCGCATCAGGTTGGCCTGCGAGGAGAAGGTCTTGCCGCAGTCGGCGCACTGAAAAGGCCGCTCGCCCGTGTGAGTCCGTATGTGGTTTCGCAGGTGGATCTGCTTCTTGAAGGACTTCCCACAGATGCCACAGATGAAGGTGCGTTCGGGCCCGTGAGACTTGCGCCGATGGCGGACCAGCTGCAGCTGGGAGGGAAACGATTTGGGGCACGAGCGACAGGGAAAAGACGCTTTGTTCGGCGACACCGCCGAGGCTTCTGCCGAGTCGGCGCACGGGACTCCAGACGCACAGTCGTCCAGTTTGGGGGTGTTCAGAGCTGAGCCGGTGGCGTCGCCCACCTGTTGGGGGCCACCTGGGAGTTCCCCTGCGCTGCCGGACCTCCCCTCCGTCTCTGTGTCACTTTGAGAACTTGGGTTTAGCTCCCCCATTTTTTCCATCTCTTCATCCGTCAGCGGTGCCATCATGTTGGTTTTCGCCTCGTCAAGGTGCGAGTTTCTTTTTTCTCTCATTCGGTCCAAGATGGCGAGTGCTGAGGTGGACGCTCTTCTTGGCGCACAGTGCTGAAGACAGAAAGAGAAAAAACAATGTTCATAAGATGTTATGCAAGTATTCAGAAGAGACCGTTGATGATTAAAACGTGACAGCATGCGGTGAAGGAGGAATGTTTAATTTCTGGGGGGAAAGTAGCAAATTGACAATTTTTGTGCTGCTGAACTTTTAGCTTTCAGCCTCCATGATCTCACCAGAGGAAATGATAAGAAATCTTTGCAGATTTTGACAGTGACAAGGTTTGGTTTATTCTGCTTTATTAGGAAAAACAACTAAACGATATCTCACAATGAAAAATCACAAACAGCAAGCGGAAAAGAAATGAGATGAGGCTGAAGTTCAACTCTGATCGTTGCCTTTAAAATACTATCAATGATGAGAAAACCCAGATTATCAAAATTAAGGGACTAATTCAGTTGGACTCTTTTGTCCGAACTTTTGACATGGGGCTGGGAGGTTAATTACAATTGAATTGTAATAATAGTAGTAGTAATATTATTATTAATAATAATCGTAATTATCTGTGATTTCACAAACTCTGAACACAGAATTTTTCCACTTTAAACTTGAGTGTAAAATCTTAACGGTAAAATTCAACAATTCGAAGATTAAAAATTCAGGAAAACATCCTGTAGTTGTCATTTTAATGCCAGTTTGCCCTCAATTTATCTGTTAGTGTTGAACTCTTTGGCAATTTCAGCTCTATGATATTTTTGCTTTTCCCCAAAAAACTCCGACGACCTACACTCGACCCTGAACGTGAACGCCTCCCTGAAACACAGCAAATGAACACAAAACCCCAAAGAGGAACGTCCGTTCTGTTGGAGTCCCTCTGTTCAATTCACATAGACAGTAAAAAAAACAAACCAAAAAAAACAACGGTATTGAAATGAGAACTCAGATCTGATCAACATTTGGGCAAATCACACTTTCCTGCTGTTTTTGAAGCTAATTGTTCTTTCAAGTCACAAAACAAATGACTCCAGATTGCTTCATTGTCAGGCAGGAATGGATTTTCTTTTGGAAAATAAAGCGCAGGGCTTGGCGCCTCGTTAACAACCGGTAATGCCACATTGATGGCTTTGCCCTGAGGAAACGTCCCTGCAGATCTACAGATGTAAAAAACCAGCAACATGGCAGACGATCAGTCGGAAGCCGACGAATGGAAAAAACAAAACCAAACAAAAACAACAATATTCAAATGATTCCAGGATTCATGCCGCAAATGTGCTCATCTTATTACCACAGAGGCGGGCGGGGTTGTGGCGAATGAGTCACGGCTGAGGTGTGTCCGCCGGTGGTAGAGGTACTTCGTCATGTTGGTGAAGGTCTTGTTGCAGAACTGACACTTGTGAAGAGGGTCGGCCGTGTGCGACTTCCTGTGGAAAACAGAGGAGAGGATGACGTGGACGGAGAGCAGCGGCAAACGGCAGCGCTGTCAAACTAACACTTTGCGGGGAAAAGTTGCCAAAAAACGGGTTCAATGAGGTCGTTCTGTTACAAAAAGGAGAAACACTGATTTGGATTGGATCTGGTGTAAAAACCACAGTGAATGTGCACATTTCATGTTCTAAAACTAAAATTGTGATCAAAACCTGTTAAGCGTGTTTCGCTCCGTCTGGACGCCTTGAGTACAAACTGAGCCGCGTTTAGCCGTTGTATTAGAGGCATTCGTCACTTCTGCCTTGTGTCGTTACCGGTTGCTCACCTGTGCACAATGAGCGTCATCTCAGTGGTGAAGCCGTTCCCACAGTCCACACAGAGGTAGCGGGCCACGCCTGAGTGCGTGCGCATGTGCGTCTGCAGCGACGTGGCCTTCTTGAACACCTTCCCACACTCGAGGCATTCGTGCGTGCCCTGTTGGTGCACGCGCTTGTGAGCCGCCAGCCGGTTGACCGAGGTGAAAGTCCGGCTGCACAGCTCGCACTGCTGGGGTTTGGACCAGAGCGGGGCCTTCTTCTCCACCACCCTGATCCTCAAGTCCTCGGCCATCTCCGCGGCCTCGTCCCTCCCTCGCGCCTCGTCGAAGCCGCTCATGACCCCCGTGTCGCTGCTCTCCTTGTCCTGGCCCATGAAGTGCTCCCCCTGATGCTGCAGGAAGTCCTCCGGCGTTTGGAAGAGCAGCGAGCATTCGGAGCATTCGTAAGGGTGGATGACCACCACCTCTGTTGGCTGCTGCTGCTGCTGCTGGTTGTTGCCGTGGATGCCGGGGGTCAGCCTCAACTCCAGTCTCTGGACGCCGTTCTCCAGGACCCCCAGCTTTGCTGAGGTGCTTCGGGCCACAGCGGGCAACAGAGGGGGCAGCTTGGAGCGCCGCTGCCCGGGGGACGTGGAGCTGTCAGCCAGAGCCTGAGCTGTCAGGATCTGCAGGTGCATGGTGGCAGAGCCTGGAGCTGGAGTGACGGGGGGCAGCAGGGCGGAGCGGGGGGGCGCAGCAGGTTTAGAAAGAGACTGACGCTTCTTGGTTTGTTGCTGCTGCTGCTGCTGCTGCTGCTGCTGTTGCTGCTGCTGAGCCAGAACCTGGAAATCAAACAGAAGTACACAGAGGAGTCACACTCTGCTCGTACATGCGTGCCTCAAGGCAACCTGCTTTATGTAACGCCCGTCATGGACTCAAGGTGCTGTGATGTTCAGGAAAATAAAGAAAGGTTGTGTATTGACAGGGATTGTCGAGCGCGAAGCAAGAGCGGCAGACAAGTATGTCACATATTTGCATCACGGGTGAGCTGCAGTGCAGAGACGCGTTTTCAGCCCTCAGAATCAAATTACCTGGGCCAAGATCTCGCCGGCCTGCTGCTCACTCAGCACATAGTTCTGAACGCTGCTCAGCGGAGTGACGGTGCCGTCCGGCTGCAGGATGTACTCCTGTAGCAGGGCCACACAAAGCACATCCACTGATGCATCAACACTGATATCCAACCGCTATTTTGTTTTAATCCAAGCTTCACACAAATAAGTAGCGATGTGTGTTCGAGCCATGTGTTGGGTTTCTTACTGTGGTCTCGGTGTTGCTGTGTGTGCTGCTCCTGCTGTGGGTGCGCCGGTGCTCCAGCCAGGTGTCAGGCGAGTCAAACAGCGCCAGGCAGTCGAGACACTGGTACTGAACCGGGTGTGACCCCTGAGCCCCCGATCTGGCTTCGGTCTCCATGACCCCACACAGCTCTGGGCAGCGATCATAAAAGCCAAACGCGACAGATATGAGAAGAAAAAAAAAAAGGTGACATTTATCTTTAAACTGAGATTGGCACAAGCGCTCACCTTGCTGCTCCACCTCCATCCCCGCCTCCCTCATGTGCATCTCCTGATGCTGCAGCAGCTCCTCTGGGTTCATGAGGAGGCTCCCGCACTCCAGACACTGGTACTGCTGGCCCTGCCCCGCCATCTCCGGGACTTCCTGGATGGTCATCGCCTCGCCGCCCTCGCCCTCGGCGTCGCACTCTGGGCCCGTGTGGATCTGCTGGTGGATGAGCACCTCCTCCAAGGTGTTGAAGAGCTCGTGGCACTCGCTGCACATGTACTGGTGCTCCACGTACATGCCTTCCACTTCCTCCTCCTGCTGCTCAGCCATTGTGTGACTTCTTGCGTCGTTTATGAGTTTATTACACAATATGAATATAAAGCCAGCGGCCGGGGTTGTGAGCGGGGCTGAAACTTATGGGGTCCAGTGATTGCTGACAACTTTTTCCACACCTGTGGGGAAACAAGCGATATAGGTAAAAACACAACAATCTAATAAAAGCATCCAGAGTTCACTGAATTTGACACAAACGCTCCTTTAAATCAACAACAATCATCAACACTGCACGTGTGCTGGTGTGCTCTGTACAAATATCCACTAACAACAGACAGTTGTGTTAACACAGGATGTTGTGAAGCAGAGTCGCACACAAACATCGCATTTTCAGCCGCGAGCGGCATAAAGGGCCTTTGTCGTGAATAACACTGACTCGGGGTCAGTCAGCGGGAACACGCCGCCGTCTGATTTCCTCTCAGATCCAGTCGTAATCTTTGTTTACTGCGTGTGATGGCGTATGGAGGGCTGTTGGCGGCGCTCCCTCCGACACTGCAGACCTGTTTCTCGGCACCGCGGTTTCCTGAAAGCGGCTCCCGGTTCGTCGGGCGGTCCGTCAGGCGGCGCTACCCACTTTTCTCCGAAGCTTTTAGGCTCCGACGGCGGGCCCTTCTCTTTCCCACTTACCTCTCATTTACTCCCGCTGGACGTTTCCTCCGGCGGGCATTGCTCCCCTCTCCCGCAGCCGCGTGTCGTCGCAGTCAGCTTCTCGCCACCGCCGGCGACATGGGAATCAGAGAGGAGGAAGGCGTCCGTTAGAAATAACGCTACAAAGCGTGTAATGAATCGTTTGCCAGCCGATCGTCTTCATTCTTGTGACACGAGGCCCCGCCCAATGCGGTAGTTCGAAAATTTCAGAGTGTCTCTTTGGGCGGACGGGCTGTCAATCACACGCGCTATCTCGCTGCTGGGTAATGTAGTTTTGAGAAGAGTCGGACCGTGTACAAGTTTTTTTCCAGGTTATTTTATGTCGTTCTTTTCGGTGTTACCTTTACATTTCTCGTATTGTTCGTTTTAAATTGATTTCGGGTTGAAATACATCTTCCAAGACAACGTTGCACATTACACCACACTCAAAAAACCTTTGTTACATAGTAATATATTTTTTAAAAACCACATTACTACTCTATTCTTTTAATAAAAATTGAATACATATACAGAATCAGTGCGCCTAACAGAAATAAATTGTCATCATTAAGTTATTATTAATGTAGTTCTTTTGTTTTGTGAAACTGATTTTTGGGATACAATATAATGGGAACTCTTAAAGTTAGTCACTTGTCAAATATCCGTACTAATTATATTTTCGTCTGTGCCGTAGAGATGAAATTTACTGTAGACTCTATCGTGAGTTTCCCTAATTTTCACAACTGATGCCTTAATGAAGCATAGTGTAATAACTATCACTTCGTTATAAATGTCGTCCCATAGTTCAAGGATCTGGATTCAGTTTTAGGCTGTTGAGGAAAATGAAGTTCAAAAAATAAAGATGTAAATTTCATTCTATGGATGGGTGTGTTGACAGCAAGCCCCAGTGACTCATTTTCCCGTCAAACCTTGCAAGCTTACGTCGTTGTGCGTCAACTCCCCAGTCCCCCCACCATCGTCGCTCTACAGAGGAAGAAAGGGGGAGACGGGCAATATAGACTGAACGCTGTAAGTGTAGTTTTTATTTATATAGAATATTTAAATACACACTCCAAGCGTAAGTGTCTGCCGGCGTGGCTGGTGATAACGCTCAACCTTGCCCCGGCTTTAGTTCACACAAATATGAGCGGCAGCGGGCGGGCCAGGACCAGCTCATTCGCTGAGCCTCCCGGAGCTCCCGGATCCGCTGCAGCCGGCGCCGGATCTGCGGTAGCCGGCGGAAGCTCCACAGGAAAAGCTGGGGCTTCACAAGCCAGTGGAAGCAGCTCGACAAGCTTTGGGAATTTGAAACTGCCAAGTGAGTAATAACCTCGTACTTCTCAGATTCTCCCGGTTCCCGCGTAACCGCAAAGATATAACTGATGCGTTTTGTCCCGATTAAATGTGCCATGTTAGATGTCGATCATTTTTACCGAGCTAATCGTAGCCAGTAAGTTGCTAGCAGGCTAGCTAGCTGAAGTTAGCTGTCCTGCTAACGCTAGCTGTGTTTCTCATTAAAGTGGCTTTGCGATCAAGAGCTTTTTATCGTGTTGCTAACGTTGCCGTTAGCCGTGATGGAAAGCTTAGACGCAAGCCGACATCAATTTGCGTTTTGGCACTTTTGGCAATGTTCGTTAACCGGTAATGTCACGCTGTAACCAGTAGATACAGTTTGGTGATATAATACACTGTCATTATTCATTATTAACTCGAGTAAAGGAAGCTAGTGAGGCTACCAACAATTACTGAAACTAGGTTAACGACTGGATCAGAGTTCTTGGTCCTTTTGCCCCGATGTTTTGGGCACTTTCAACGAAGCAGTAAGAAAAACAAGTTGTTCAGTAACCACCAATGACCTGGTAGGAAGATTTGTCTCGGGAAATGTCCTTTTAAGATGGGTTTTAGGTGTCAAGATTGTCTGCATATTAAGAAACATATGGTGACCCTGCCTCACCTTTTATATATGCAGCAGCTTGGCCTTCACCACATGCAACTATAAACGCACATCTTGCGAGCTGATTTGCAAACCAAGTCTTCTTCAGGTCATATGTTACGGTGAAGAGCAAACCACATTGTCATATGATTGTTTCTATTATATCACGTTGTTCTTAGTAAACTTAGCCTTTGTCATTACTGTGTATTAACACTGTGTCTTTACCCTTTAGTTGCAAAATGTTCTTAAATTAATCTCTATCCTAATTTAAGGTTGAAAGCCTTCAAGGAGGCTGTTCACCACTTGTGCCAATAGATGGGATACGCTTGCTCTCTCCATCATTTTGACGCCTGTGTTCAACACTTTAGTTTGCCAACAACAACCCTTACAGCTAGTTCTGCTGGTGTGATGACTAGAACTTGCTGAATGATGAGCGGGTCATAGCACACTGTGGAAACAGTTGTCTGCAGATCTGCAGATTTCGGGCCGCTGGGACACAGAGAAGCATTTTCTTCATGTAAAGTTCTGGGTTTGAGCTACTCCTGATACTTGCACACAGAAGGCCACTAACAAAAATGCAGAAAACAAAATTGCACGTATTACTCTTGATTTTGAAGTTGTGTATTCAGATATTTTGGTTTATTTGCATCTTTGGCATTTGTGTGCTGTTTTGCCTTTTCTTAGGAGCCACGTTTAAGGTCATAGTCACTGAAAGACACATCGGCACAGCTTTGGACTACATTACTGCTGATCATTTATCCCCTTTTCCACTCATGTTTTCGCTGTTTTCACACCCTAAGCTGGAGAAGGTAAATCTGGAAGACAGCGGCTATTGTTATACCTGGCGAAACGATGTATTTTGCCGAATGCCATTCTGTGACTACTTTTCTGTGGCATGTGTCCCTGACCAACAATTCTTGCAATTTTTTTGATTCGGGAAAATAGAGAGTAATTGTTGTGGCAGCAGAGTAGATGCTCTAAATCTGAAACTTTGTTGTTTTTTTAATGCACATACAAAAAAAATGGGAGGTCACAAACGGGTAAAACCCCCTTTTTTAAAGACAGTCATATTTGAAAGCGTGATTTTTAGTTCTTGCACTTGTTCCCAGGTTGCCACTCCTGCCAATCACACAGAAAAGGCTACCATTATTTTATCAGACAACTTGTCAGTATGCTGATGATTCATAATGGCTGCCCCTGGTCAACGTTTAGTAACATGCTGTTTCACTGCATTAAAGTTGTTCCAGTCACTGAGAGGGCGCCATAAGAAATGGGTGAAATTGCACACATTATCGGTCCGTACTGGGAGATGCTGATGAAAAGAAGAAATGTCATTCCTGACTTGTCGTTCTTTTTTTTTCACGTCCGCACAGCTGGCCAGTCAAAGTGTGAAGTGGGTGTCTATGTCAGCTAATCTGTTCAAAAAAATGGGTGACACAGATAATCCTCGTCTGTCCTTCGAGAATTGTGAGAGGAGAGGATTCCAGAAATCCATTAACAATTCAAAATCTACAACCAAGTATGAACACAATGCTATGATATGGCTATGTGTCATTGAAATGTTTTGCTCCCTCTCAGAAACACAAAATTTATGTCAGTGAGAGTAACTAATCTGCTTATTTAGCCAAATTTGTGGAAAAGGGAACTGTTGTTGGGAGTTTTTGTGTGGAAAGGCAAAACTATACGTACAGAAAATTTGCCTGATCAGACGGAGTGACGCCGGTGTTAGTCACCAATCTGTAGTCATGAGAGATGGCAAAACAAACATCAGTGGCATGCTGATCTTTCCTTAGTAGTAGATGTTGGCGGTTGCACTGACTAATAGCACGGATAGTGACAGTTTTTAAATGTAGTCTGTAATATTATGATCGTGAAGTGTGCACAACACATCCAGCAGAAATTTGTACTATGATTAAATGATCTTAGATTTGATTTTCCATCTTAAATTCATTTTTTCCCCAAGGATTTTTTCATTATTCAAATTTACTGTTGCAGTTTAAGATCCCAACTTTGTCAACGGTGCCTTTACTGATGGGATATTATGTCTCATATTTGTATGTATAGCCCCAAAAAGTAAACGTCCAAAAAAATGTCTGAAATATTGTGAGCATCAACGACACTGTGAATTTCAAGTTCTGCAGTTCTGACTGTGTATTCATTGGTGCAGCATGCATCGTCCTCACATTACCTTCCATATATCAGACTCTCGTTTGTTCCATCCAGTGTGGTTTATTGATTTCAAATTTAGCTGTAACAGAGGGGTCGGGGAGGGTCAGCCATTAAGCAGTGACAAATACCTTGTGTCAACTTGTCTGAATTGGTAATGGGGGAGAAAAACCTGCAATAACACTTCACTGGAGTGCCATCTTGCGGTATTTCAGGCAAGAAATGGGAGTTTGAGTGACAACGTCTATGGCGGCTAACTTTCCGTTCAGCAGAATGATAAAGCCCATGAGTGTGTTTTATTACTGGCTGCCTGCTCCATCCAGCAGTGTTTTGTTGTGCAGCAGCAAAAACTTGTAGGTGTGTAGATTAAAAAGCACCAGTAGCTTTAGGGGTGATTAAGCCAGGACACGTAATTCATCATCGCACCCAATGAGGGATGATGCGAATAAGCCACTAATGATGAGATATTGGCTGTAATTTATTGCACAACTGCCGATCATTCTATCACGGAAGAAGTGTGCTGCAGTTTTCCACAAGTAAACAAGCTCCAAGGTGATTGCCTATTAGGTGTGGGTGTGATGAAAGTCACCGTGCTCATCCTTTTTGTCTTACTCATCAGGCTTGCGTTGTCATATTAGAAACCAAAGCTATTCACTGACAGCTGGCCAGAGTGCTCATCTTTGCATTCATTATTCAAGACACTATCATGCCACAGCTGCTCCATATTTAATGTGCTCCCCTCTGACTTAACTTGTTTAAAACAAGTGTGAAAGCGATTCTAAAATAAAACACAAAGGAGCAGTGTATTAGGAGCTGCCGTCGAGCAGACTGCACGGACCACTCGGCAACTGATCCCAAAGCTTAATATTTCCTGCTGACCGGAGGAGAGAGATCAGATCTAGGCCAATCATGTGGTTGTGCTCCTGGCTGCTGTTTACTGGTAACCTTGGAATAGTTTTGTTTGAAAATGTTCAAAATAGAACATTTTTTATGGCCATTTTTCCGCAAGAAACTCCCGGAAATAGAATTGAAATGTGTCAAGTAATTTGGATCTTTGAGCCTTTTTTTTTTTTCATATGAGCACTCGTGATAAGTGGGAATGTAAATCTTCTGTCTTGTTTGTCAGAGGAAACCAAAATGTTTCGCCGTACCGTCTCCATTTTGAAATTTGGAGTCACTCCGGAGATCTGGAGAGGCCCTGTTGAGACAGGCAAAGTGAGCAAGCCCTGGAAATGGTAGCACCTCTGGGTGTGCTACTGTCCACACAATTTTGATCGCAGGCTCTGACAAGCCTTTTGGCAACAGGCCTCCTCTCTGCTCGTCTTCGTCTTCGAGTGTCGTCGCTTCTGGTGCCCATTTGTCAAATCATTCTTGACCCAACACGGTCAGGGGCATAAAACTCTGAGCAGCTACTTGACCCTAACGAGAGCTGTCACCTACTGTTAGAGCCGGACCATCTCACTTTTTCTGATTTCCTCAAGGTCAAATGTGGGCTTGACAGTGACATTGTTCAACTCGTTGAAAAACACACCTTTTTGTTGCTCACTGGAAAGTCCTCGCTGAAGTGTTCCCACTCGTCATTATAGAAAACGTGATCACAGTGCTGGGATCAGTTCTCTGTACTCCAAAGATTTATAGCTTCATTTGTGTTGAATTCAAGTGTGGCCCGCATTTGTTAAGTGGCTGTTTTCATTGTACTCAGAAGCGGAGCTTCGGAAATGCTGAACAAGAGCGTGTTTGAAGTTTTACCATCGATGCACAAACACAGGGGATTCTTAAGAGGCCAGTCTGCAGCATCCGCAGTGTTTGTCAGGTGGTTGGATAGCATCGGAAACCCTCTTCTCTCACACCTTTCTGATGTTGGACAGTGATCATTTCTGTGTCTTTGTGAAACGGCCAAGCCAACATTCACTCCAGCCCGACGCCGTGATTGGCCGGCTCCGCGGAGATAAGAGCCAGCGTTTGAACTCCTTTCCCCGGTTCTTTTTGTGCGCGTTCCCCACATAGACTGCCCGAGGACGCGTGCTGTTTTCCCCCTTTATGAAATGACTCTGCATCTCTTTTCATTCCCCTGTTCCATGGTGGCCTTTTGCCACATCAACGCGGCAAAAGGCCGCCTTTTTTGTCGTAGTCGGACAGTTTTTTCGAGAGTATCCGACGCTGTCCAGATTTCTTTTGAAGGGAAAAATCTGCAGAAGAACCGCAAGTGGGGGGTTCTGCTCAGCCTCTTTTTCTTTTAAGTTCCTATAGATAATCTGCTCAGACCTCCAAATATATCATTGTCTTAAAATATTGTCTTTGTAAATGTAAATCATTATGCTCACCATCTGTTACACTTATGACTGGTACAGGCTTTAACAGAATTTGCCTCAAATTATTTAATGTGATACAGAAACTTCTTTTCTTTAAACCGGCCCTTCAGAGCGACTCCTGGGCTGCAGCGCCCTCTGGCAGGTAGTTAAGCAGCATTTACTTCCATTTATTTAAAAC
>JASSRZ010000007.1:5637619-5683404 GCA_032164315.1 Malacoctenus gilli
GCCCTTCAGAGCGACTCCTGGGCTGCAGCGCCCTCTGGCAGGTAGTTAAGCAGCATTTACTTCCATTTATTTAAAACTGTTAAAGGAGTTTTTCAGGGTGAAACACAAGATGATGAGAGAAATACCAAAATATTCTATTCATATTGTTTTTATTGGGAAAAAAATGATTGCTATTCTAATTGTCATTGTTTTGGGTTTCAGGTTAATTGTGACATTCACTCTGATATTCAGAAGCGTGTCTCCAGTAGGAAAGGGGTTCAGGCTGGGTTTACTAAGAAGACCACAGGGGAAGTGTTGCCTTGAGTGGGAGTAGATCATTATCATACTGTGGATGGCGTCTGGGGAGCCGGCACAGAGGTCACAACCGCTTACAGGAGGAGAGCGATGCTCGTTAATGTTTAGCTTCTCTCTTGTTGTGACGCCGGTTTACGGCTGAACCAGAGATGGTCATGCTTTCGATCATTCAGCTCCAACATGTACGTGTTGAGGAATTGTCATGAAGTCTCTTGGTGTGAAGCCAAACATTGGGCAGATTCCGATTGTGTGGTTTCAGGATAACTGGTTCAATTTTTGTTTGGTCTTTCACAGGAGACAGCGGAAAAGTGACGACGGTGGTCGCCACCCCCGGCCAGGGTCCCGATCGCCCGCAGGAAGTCTCCTACACAGACATTAAGGTTATAGGAAATGGCTCCTTCGGCGTGGTCTACCAGGCTCGCCTCATCGACAGCCAGGAGATGGTGGCAATTAAGAAAGTTCTCCAAGACAAGAGGTTTAAGGTAAACAGCATTTTGTCAGTCAGACGACGATCTAACGAGAAAAGAAGCAGTGAATGTAAAAGCTTGCTGTTTTGTTTTTTTTCCCGTGTGTGTTTATCTCACTTTCCTGTTTCTCCTTTCATCATTGCAGAATAGGGAGCTGCAAATTATGAGAAAATTGGACCACTGCAACATTGTGAGGCTACGTTACTTCTTTTACTCCAGTGGAGAGAAGGTGTGTATGCGTTGACTTAATTGTTGTTTGTTGTTTTGTCATGAAGGGCTGCCAATTTAGCCCATCAATGATGTCATAGTCATGTTTCAGACAAAATAATGTTGGTTGTTTTGGTACATTATCTTTAAAGTCTGATTGTCATGGGCATCCATAAACCTTTTATGATTTGTTCTACTTTCATGTCCTAAATGTATCAACTAAAGCAGCGCTAGAGCTCTGAAGCCTTTTCCATAAACGTCGGTCAGTAAAGTAGGTCTGATTACTTTCTAAACAATAAGGACTGAATTAAACTTCCTATTTGTTTGCTCTCATTAAAAGAAAAACGTCTGTGTCACCAGATCCCTCCGCTTGAACAAAATCTTTGTATACAAATTATGATCAGTCACCTGATTGTTGACCCTAATCTGATGCAGCAGGGGCAGCACACTAAGCTCACAGGCACAGAGTCACAATGAGGTTTAATGCACGTTGACTTTGTCTCAAAGTAAACTGTGTTGCAAATCATAGTTTATTGTACAGTATTACGTTTAAAATGAGTAAGAGTGAAATTATATTTTCCTTCTGAAAGTCTTACTTCACCTTCCAGTTGTTTTTTTTGTGAACATTTTTGTAGAGTAATATTAACTGAATCTGAATCATTGTAAATTATATATGAAGTATTAGAATTAAAGATAAAAATGTTCCTTTTTTGTTCTTGTTGTGTGTTTAGAGGCTGTTTTGTCATCAGACTTGTGATGATTTCACATCTTCATCATCTGTTTGCTCTCCAGGTTGAGCCTGTAATAATGTTTTTGCTTCTGTGAGGTGAAACCTGTGTTTGAAGTGGTTTGAACTCCCTCCCTTCCTCTAATCACACACTTCTGTCGCTTTGTTCCCTCTTCACCAGAAAGATGAAGTGTATTTGAATCTGGTGCTGGATTACGTCCCCGAGACGGTGTACAGGGTGGCCCGGCACTTCAACAAGGCCAAGACCACCATCCCCATCATCTATGTTAAGGTGGGTGAAGACAGCGCATGCACACAGCTCCTGTGAGCCTTTCCTTCCCACTGCTTTCACTCAGCCACAGCTGGTATTATAAAGGTAATTCAAGTCACTTAAGCAGGGACGACAGACCGCAGTTCTCTTTTTATCACAAGTGCACTGTGGAGTAAATGCCATCAGATGCAGGCGCACAGTCTGCTCTGTCACTCTGCAGGTAAAACTACAAAGGGTAAACCCACCACAGAAGCAAAGGTCTAACCTCCACCTAATGAAATGTCTGTTGATTTTGATCAAACCGTCTCGAAAAAGTAATTTAGTGAATTGTTTTGCTTGTTCCTGGCGAATCTTGAGGACTCGTCTGTCAAAAATGCACTTATATTGAAGTGATCGCACAGAAGACGAGCACTAAAATAAACTCTGAGAGGCTGCTGCTGCTGCTCTGCGAGTCAAGGAGCAAGCTGTGCTGAAATTTGTGCTTTTGATGTTGAAGTATACTTCTGTTATTATTTGCAGTTCCTCAGAACGAGAATGTAAGGCACAGGCTGACACCAACTTTGGCTCGTATTTGCACCGACCTGATTTTTATTTTAGGCTTTATTGCTTATTTGCTGGTTTATATTCCAGGCAGTTATTACCCTCTTTAGACCTCCTTCTGTAGTGCGATAACAAGAGGTGGATGTAAATGCGAAGCTTTTAAATTGAGTTTTATCAGTTGTGCAAATTCTGCAATAAAATGGGGGGGAAACCGAGAGCTAAATTTTCCCTCAGTAATTGCCTGTGGATGTAACAAACAGCCCGAGTATTTTGCTGTTTGTTTTTCACAGACAGCTCAGTGTTTCAGGATTATGAAAGCAGAAAGGGAAAGACTGTCCCAGGGGATATTAATGTGTTTGCAATACCCTTGATTCCCCGTCTGAAAAGGTGCTCATTTCGCAGGGAGTTTGTGTGTTTACTGTGTGTGAAGCAGCAGAGAGGACATTATAGCTGTCTCATGGCCCATTTCCCTACCTCAGCCTGCTGCTCCCCTGTGGCTTTGAGATGCATGCTGATCGCTCGCTCCCTCGCTCTCCCTCTTTCGTTCTCTCTCCGCTGACATCCCTCCTTCCTCAAGCGACACACTTCCATCACGGTGTGCCTGGGGTCTTTTCCCCTCCCTGCGCGTCCCGTGGGTCTCGTGTTTTTAAGCCATGCTTCCCCGCTGTCTTCTTCCAGCCTCTCCACCTTTTACCTCCCCCTCGCTCTGCCCTCTTTTTAACCATCATCTCTCATCCCTCTGTCATCTTGTCTGTAATCATTTTGTAATCTGGCCGGCCTGCTGTCACTGCATCATGTGGGTAATAATGATGATAATGGCGATGATGACGCCAGTCATCATTTGTCATATTAAGATGCTTACAGTCTGCGTTCCACGGGCACATTAAAAGGGGGGAAATTAACTGTGTGGATAATTTTTTATTTGACAGCGACATCATTGACCTCCGACGTGTAGACAAATGTCAAATAGGAGCAGGACGAGGATGCTAACACATCTCCGGGGAGAATTTTTCACCCTTGGGTTATTTCGGTGGAGATGCGCGCCACTGCAGGCTGCGTCAGACACCACGCAGCTGCTTCTTTCAACACACACCTATACACTGTTCCCGAAAGCAGAATTAGGGCGCATAGCGCCACGACTGCCGCATGACGCAAATCTATGTAGACAAGCAGATGCATAGATGTTTGCATGCTTTTGACTTTACGTTGATGTTTTGGATAATTTGAGCCTTGGTTCAGGGCTTTCTCTCTTTCTTTTTTTTTTCGTGTGACTCATTAACCTTTTAACTCCCAGGTCTATTTTTCTACCTACTGACTGATAAGATACCCAAAATTGAACCAAGGCTGTCTTCTTCAGCACAAGGGCTGTGTGAATAATGTTGTTGAGTTGGTGTGCGATTCCTCCAGAGATGTCGGAATAAAGATTTGTCTGACAGCGTCGGGGCAAAATTGTTTCTACCGGCTGTGCAGAGGGTCATTTTAACTTGTAGCAGTATTGTTGCCTGTCATTAGATTCATGTACAATTGTACAAGGAAGCACCACAAGGCATCAGTCTTCTTCAATATGACCTGTGGAGTAACTCAGGTGACGTTACTCAGGTGTGTTTATGAACTGCTGCCGAGCAGTTTGCATTTTTACTCAAGTTCAGAGCAGGATTTTCTTGTGTCTCGTTAGCGGTTGATGTACCAAATCCGTCGATTGAAGCAGACGCACAGACGCACACATTTTTTCACTCTGGGGACTGCTAATCCTTTCTGCTTGTCAGCATTGTCTGAGCTACAGCAAAACAGTGTCTCAGGCTAATGAAGTTAAGAGAATTAATCATTTCTTAAATTGATTAATTCACCCACCTATTTTCTGCTCATTTAACTGCTCCAGCCCCAATTTAATTTATTGAGTTATCCTGCAGTGACATATGGAAATGAATGGGCTCGTTCTCGGCCATATTGTCCCGACTGGATTCCTATTTTATGTTAGATTAAGCCAGAGCGATCATAAAAGTTGTGATTATATCGCTGAAATTGTGATATTAAAAAGACCCCGGAACATATTTAATATATATCTGCAGCCGCTGCAGAAAGTGTGGATGGAGCTCTGCAGTAAAACGAAGAAGCCTGACCTTTGTCCTTAAATGTTCTTTTTCTTGAGAGTTGGGATCGGCCTAACCTATGCTTTTGCCCCCCCCCCCAGGTGTACATGTACCAGCTGTTCCGCAGTCTGGCTTATATCCATTCCCAGGGCGTGTGTCACAGAGACATCAAGCCTCAGAACCTCCTGGTGGACCCAGAGACAGCCATCCTCAAACTCTGTGACTTTGGCAGGTCAGTGACGAATGCTGCCGATGGATACATTGTCTGTCTTTGTCTTTCCCGTCCCTGTGGTGACTGTTTGGTTAACTGTGTTTGTGATGGAACATGACAAATTCTCCGGTGCCAGTTGTGTACACTAATTTTTCGGCACACTCGCTCGCTGACAAGTGCTAAATTGTTTGCTTTTGATGTCATTCCCATGTTTCCAGTGCAAAGCAGCTAGTTCGAGGAGAGCCCAACGTGTCCTATATCTGCTCACGGTACTATCGTGCCCCAGAGCTCATATTTGGCGCCACCGACTACACGTCCAACATCGACATCTGGTCAGCCGGATGCGTTTTGGCTGAACTGCTGCTGGGGCAGCCCATCTTCCCCGGGGACAGCGGCGTCGACCAGCTAGTAGAGATCATCAAGGTACAAGAAGAGATCTGCCAGCTGCATGTTTTGTCCGCCTGCGCGATGCAACATTGTGTCCAATGTTAAAGTGACTGTTACAAAACTGCTGAAGAAATATGCTTTGAGTGCGTGCAGTTAAAAATCAATTGAGGCAGGATTTGGCAGGAGTGTATAGTCTCTCTTTTCACAGCATATTTGTGCACACGCGGAACCTAAACGTTTGATTTTCTGTCAGGTTTTGGGGACACCGACAAGGGAGCAAATCCGGGAAATGAACCCGAACTACACAGAGTTCAAGTTTCCACAGATCAAGGCACACCCTTGGACTAAGGTACGTTCCTATGACGATATCATCTTGAGTCAGATTGGCAGTTTGTTGTCCGGATGAATAATATCTTGGTGATGGTCACTTGGAGCCTACTTATTTGCTGTTTCTTTCCAAATGGACACATTTTGTTAAATGTGTTTCAGAATGTGGCTCTCGTCCTCGCAGGTGTTGGTCTTTAGTTGCATCAACCCAAATTCCTCTTTGAACATGATCGCCTTTGTGTTTCTCTGGCAGGTGTTTAAGCCTCGCACCCCACCAGAGGCCATCGCCCTCTGCTCTCGACTGCTGGAATACACTCCGGTGACCAGGCTGTCTCCCCTGGAGGCATGTGCGCACGCCTTCTTCGACGAGCTCCGCCAGCCCAACACCCGTCTGCCCAGCGGACGAGAACTGCCGCTCCTCTTCAATTTCAGTCCCGTTGGTCAGTTTACATCAGCTGTCTTTCAGTTTTTGCCCTCCTTCTGTCATCAAGCCTCCGTTTTCACAATCTTTATTGCCCGCGTGCAGGATTCATGCAAACATTAAATGCCCCAGCTGCACATAGTGGAGAGGTTGTCAAGTGAGTGTGAAAGAAAAGCTTTTGTGGTTGGAAGAGCTCATGAAATATTAGCGATAGATGTCCAGAATCTTAGAAATCAGAGGCGAAAGACAGCTACCTGTTTAAGTCCTCCACAGTTGTTTTTCAGCTCTGTACAAACGTACCAGTTGTACCGTGTGTGTGAACCTTTGCTTGTCTGTTCTGCTCTCACAGAGCTGTCTATCCAGCCCCAGTTGAACTCCACACTCATTCCTCCTCATGCCCGTGCACAGACATCGCCTGCCTCACACGGTATGAACTTCTCGCCTTAAGAGGTTATTAACCTAGTATGTAACATGGGAAAAAGACATGAAGAATTTATTAGGCTGTCTACCCAGAACGTAACCATTTTGCTGTCGGGTGACCCGTGTTTCTTGTCTTCCCCTGCAGAGGGCAGCGTGTCAGACAGTACCGCCCAACCCAACTCAGCACCTGGATCCATCAGCAACAGCACCTGAGCATCCATCCCACTGTCATACTTCTTCTGTTTTGTTCTCCTGGTTTTCCCTTTTCTCTCCTCTCTGCTCCTCTCCCTCTCAACCTCCCAAGTGGCTCCAAACCCTTCAAATAGTAAAGAAACGACTAGACACATCCACATAATTACTCAGCGTCGCAGTTTTCCCTCACTCTTGTCCATTTCTCCAAAAGTAAACAGTCCCCACCGCTGCCCCCTTCAGGACGCTGTGGGTTGTTTCGAGGTAGCTGTGCTCGGACTTGACATACGCTGCAGTGTTCGGTCCGGGATGGCTCATGTCTGACCTGTGCAAAGAATATCGGGGTCAGATGTTAAGAAAAAGAGGAGGGTTCTATATGTTATGTGGATTTCCTGTTTTGTAATCAAACAGTTGAATGTTATCCTTTTTAAGTTTGTTTTATTTGCATTAGCTGATTTTATGTGTGGCCGTGGTGCCGTTGATTGGGCTCCTGATTGGCCGTGGAGATGTTGTGGCAGTCGGTGTGGAGGGCCAGATTAATAAAGACAATCATCCTTGGTAGAGGCAACAAATGGTGCACTTGTTCTGTACACAGTGTTGGATTGTACAGCCCACTGTGTAGATTAGTGTCTTTTCTGTCACTTTCTGCCATGAACTGTACTCAAGTTGACAGTTCACCTCACCCAGTGGTGAATGGACGTGACAGACTTTTTTAAACATCCCAGTTTGATACCACACCAAAACACAAAGGCTCCTTTTATGTCCATGTCATTTTAGATAAGAGGTGGTTTTAAATTTTTATTGCCGAGGAGAGCACCACAGCCTGTTTATCTTTGAGTATTAGCCCCTCAACTGCCTTTTTATGTGAAAGAGAGGGAGCCTCGTACGAGCGGAGCGCACATCTTCAGTTTCTTCATGATAAGCTCAAGTCTTCATTGGTTAAGCTGGAAACCAAGCGTTTCATGTTAATTCCCAAGTGAGTGTTGCACATGTCCAAAAGGAGGCGAGGGAAGCGAACGCGCCACTTACGTGGACTGTCCAGCTGCTGACTCCACACAGAGGGTTAGGGCTGTTGGTGTGGGGCTCCAGTTGCATCCAGTTCAAAAGCCTCGGTGTCTCCGATGTCTCAGAAACGCAGTTGCCTGGCGTTGTAGGGTGAAGTCGCCTCATTAATTATGTCCTTTTACAGTGTTATGTTTCATATCAGCTCGATTATGTGCTGGGGAAATTGGACTGTGGCGCAGAAAACCCACTGGACGTTTTCACTGCGCACTCGGCTCCCCGGTGTCCTTTCAGCCAGTATACATCGTTATTGATTGTTCAGGTCTTCATTCAGTTTGTGCGAGCAATTTTTGTTGATGGCCTCGCTGCCCTTTTCAAAACAACCCCGCCAACGATGCGCATATCATGTTCGACTTGTCCTGCGACGGGCGGAAAAGAACGACTCACGCAGCAAACCGTTCACTGTCGCCACGGACGACATCTCTCTCTTCCAACACACGAATCTGCATGTCAAGTCCAAGTTGACCACATTGTTACTCTCACTAATCTCAGTCTTGATGTGACCACAAATCGCGCTTCGACCCCTTTGAAACCCCTACAGCTTTTGGAGCCTCCCCTCCCGTCCCTCCTCATCTTCATCCCTCTGCCTTCTGCTTCCCTCTCTCCTCCTTTTTTCACTGCTAAACTGTAAATATCAAGTACCTTTTATTTTATTTTGTTATTATTGTTATTATATTGTTGTTCTTGTAATTTTTTTTTCTCTAGTAGACCGGCGCAGCAGCTGCCGGACTGGTTATCCTCAGTCGCAGTCTGTAAATATGATTTCATTTCAGTCCCTGGTTCAGGAGGGAAAAAACAGAACAAAATGTTTCATTTTTATTCTCTCTCTCTTCATTTCTCTCTCCATGGCTTTCCCTTGTCCCTCATGATTGTTGTCATAACTGTTTTATTTATTGTATTGTGGTTTTTGAGGGGGTGGGGGATCTTTTAATTTTTCATCAGGGTGGTAATATTTTTAGAATTTTTTTTTTTTCCTTCCAGATTTTTGTCTCATGCAAAACACTTTTCACATCCAAGATACTGTATTCAGATCCAGGCGTTGGCATGTGTCTCCCCATTGCTGGTCTTATTTGTCTGCAGGTGCACATGTTAGCCAACAGGTGGAACTCCAGTTTTCAGTTTAACTTCAATGTGAAGGGAATGTTACAAACCTCTGGATCTGTGGGGTCACGGTGTTTGGGACAGCAGCGCATGGATCACCCTCGTTTCTGTGTGTGCGTGTGTGTGTGCGTGTGTGCCTGTTTGTGTATGCCTGTTTGTGTGTGCCTGTTTGTGTGTGCCTGTTTGTGTGAGCCTGTGTGTGTCTGTGTGTGTGTGTCTGAAGGAAAGGGGGAAGTGCATCTGTCCATTGACGAGTAGCATCTCCTTTATCTGACTGCATCCTGTTCCTTCTTCTGAGTGCTGTATGTGTGTCGTGTGAGTGTAACAGGTTCGACCTGTCGATAGGCTGCAGAGGCTTCACAAATGCTGAGTTTCTTTAGCACAGCTGCAGGGAATGTATGTGTGTGTCTTTGTGTGTGTGCTGACAGAACGTGAAGATTCTTCTCTGTGCTTATTCCTCAAATGGGAAGTTGGTTAAATGTGCTACTTTAATGTACTTTTAGCATCTTCTGGTCTATCACACTATGTTTTTAATTTGCTGTGACTCGGCTCTTTTAACACACGGGGCATCTGAAAGGCCACAGTGGGATTTTTTCTTTTTTTCTTTCTTTCTCTGTTTTAGTAACTTTCGCGTTCCTTCACAATGATGTTTGCATTCCTCCGAGTCTCCCAGAAAGGCCCAACTGCATGTTGATGCAGTTGATATGTATTGGATTGTTGCTGGTTGTGACTGCTGTGTGTCTGTACACACTCGGCTCAGACACACATTTGGGTTCGGGAGGAGACCTCGAACGTGCTTCTTCCGCTGCTGCTCAAACCAGCTCAGAACATGACTGCAGTTTCGTAGCCCATGTCTGTCGCTATGCTTAGGTTGTTACAAATGTGGCTGTTACAGTCTGTACACTTAGTCGTTAACACTATAAATGCAGCAGTTCTATACCTGCAATGACGTCTTTGTCTCTGAGGGGTTTCAATGAAGCGGCTGTGTTCCAGGAAGCACTGCAGGCTCGGATTGTAACAGCAGGACATATCAGCAGCATCAGACATTGAGCTGCAGCAGCCAGAACTCTGAACAGCAGCCATGCATCCACCTTCAGCGTCTCGTATCGCAGCCAAGCGAGAGCAGCTGCAGCTGGAGACTGTCGCTTATCGGCCTTCAGAATTGAGTAATGAGCGCTGAAGGATTGATGGCGAGCGGCGCCTCATCTTTTTATCGTCACATCCTGCAAGGTTCTTGGATCGGGAGGAGTGGAAAGCATACCGTGAAGTAACGCAGGCGTTTTAAGAATAATCTCACCGTGACCTTTTTTAGAGGCTCCGTGTTGTCCCCCCCTTGTCCGAGGGGGAAAATGTGTGAAACAGAACAGTTGGATAAAGGAGATGAAGAGAGAGAGAGATGGAGGGAGAGAGACAGTTTTTGTTTGTTGGTATAAATAATTAAACTCATTAATAAAGTGATGAAACTGTTGCATGTGTCGCATTCATGACAGGAATCCACACGTCAGCCAGTTTGGCTCCGGATATGAATCGATACGACACAACACCATCATGTGCAGTAAAGACCCCAGGAGTCCCACAAAACAGCAGCTGTCACATGATCAAATTTCCCCTCAAAATCGGTAAACACTTCTGACTGTCCACATCTACTTCACAATTAAATCCCACTTCAGAAATATTCAGAATTCTGACCAGGGCCTGCTAGTTTCCCCCTGGCATCCGCAGTTTCATCTACGTTTAGAAAAACAACCAATAAAGTCTGAAATGAGATAAAAGTACAGAAATAGAACACAAATGCAGGCAATTAGATATGGTTTGAATACAAAAGTTTGTTCCTCAGTTCTTTTGGAGGTCAAGAGAGGTTGTGCAACGGGATACAATTCTTTGGTTGAATCATTTTTGCTGAGCATTGCACAACTGAGTGATAACACTATTGCACAGCGATTCTACCTTTGAGTTAGTTCCTCTTCTCTTACGAAGAGAAGACTAAAATCTTACCAGACCTAATCCTTTCAAAGGTTTTCTCCAACTCAGGCTTCTCCTTGTTCAAAAAAATGACAGTTGCTGATCGTCAAACTCTTGCAACCTTCATTTTTTCAGAACAGTATTTAGAATATTATCTCAAACACAAGAAGATACAATATTTAAAATGTCTCCAGACCACTCAAACAACAGGAGAGGAAAAAAGAATATTTTCTCTCTGAAAAAAATGACATTCTTGGCACTTTCCTCTTCTATTAGGCTGCAGAACCTCAGGGAGCTGCGTCAGCTTCTGAAACACTCGTGCATTCATCTGGAAGTGTCTTGCACCTGCCTGCTGCTGGTTTCTGACAGTCCTTCACTCCTGTGGCCTTTCAAGTTCATAAGAATCGTTACAATGGCAGACTCCGTTTTCAGCGCAGGACTTGCGCACTATAACAGGCCGTCCTTTGAATTTTAACAGCTGGATAAAGGCTCTGGATCGGCCTCAACGACCAAAAACAGCAGCTCTGACGGCCAGTGCAAACTGATGTCATAAAGACAGGATTGGGGAGCTACCAGTAAAACAGGTGACGTTCAGGACGGCTTGCAGTCAAAATACAGCCATTGTGCATTCTGTAAGGAGGGGCCGGCCATTATGTGATGGGCTCTATCGGCCTCATCGCTGCCTGCTGGTCTTTCCTCTTCCTGTTTGAAATTCAAATCTTATTTTCTTTTCACACTGAGTTACACAGGCCTGTAAAGCGATCTGATGCATTAACATGAACTTTTGTCCACCAGTACAAATTGGTAGATCAAATGTCTGTTCTATGTTACCCTGCTAAAGAAACTGTGTTCTTCTGTTTGAATGAGCTCAAACAGAAAAGAAATGCAGTATAAATATGTTTGTGTTTTACAGAGTTCCTTGTTTCATGAATAATTCGGCTTCAGATTATAAAAAAATGTTCATGCACATTCATTTAGGAAACTGCACTAATTCTAATAAATTACTTTTTTTAGGTTATTTTGAAAAACTGTATTTTCAATGACAGTCCCTCCAACTGCGATTAGGTATTTTCACTTAAAGTGCAAATGAGCTGTTGGATGAAGAGTGAGCGGACTGTCAAAGTCATTGTTTAATCCCCACAAAGATTTGTGCCAAATTTCACGCCAAAAGATCCAGTTAATGTTGATGTATTTCCCAGAGAACCTGAAACCTTCAAGCTGCTGATTGGTGGGCTCAATCAGGGGCATCATTAGGATTTGTGGCCTGGATAATGAATACTCGTAAAACGTCCGTCTCAATGGGTGCCGACATATTTCAGAGTGGACCACCTGGCGCTGCGGACCACTAACACGGCTTGAAAAAGAAAGTCCACTCGTGGGATCACAGGAGTCCAATTGCAGTATTTAAGCCAGGTCAGAAGGATTCCCTCTCCGGTCAGTGTGATGAAGATGAAAACAAACAGGCTGCACTTCACAAACAAACGGGGTCAATAGTTGACAAACCGTTTAATTCGTGGCAGGTCGCTGTTTGTGGTGCTGAATATAAAGCAGCGAGCCACTCTGTGTTCAGCGGGGAAGTTTTGAATGATGCAGAACTTCATAAAGTTGCTTATCGGGCTTTAGTCACAGAATGTGTTTTTTTGCCTTACAGGAAACCTTTCAAGGAGAGGATTAATGAAAATAAGCCGCGGTTGCACGCAGCAGCGGGGTCGGTGAACTCTCGTAAAGATCGCTTGAATAATGATGAAATCGGAATGGTTGCCGTGGAAACCATGCTAGTGCAAATGTCACAATGTTTCTGACCTTGACTGATGAAATTTTGTGCCCGCACACTTTGATTATATCAGACGTGTGAGGGAGTGGTGGGGGTTCCTGCCACTGTTCACGGACCACAGACGTGCATTCATACCGTGTCATGTTGACGGAGCTCGCAGATGTTTTTTCAGTTTCAGCAGGAAGTACAAGTACTCCCATTACTGTAGGAACACAGTATTTTGAGGAAGTAGCTCACCTCAGAATATTTAGAGACTCCAAACATGAAATTCAGTCATTTTTTTGAAGAATACTTCACATTTACCAACTCTTTTCTTTGCATTAGCAGCACTTTCACATGTGATTGACAAACATCCAAACAATGCAACATGATTTGTTATCGAACAAAAGTTTGGAGGATTTCTTGGATCTTTTTTCAATCTATATTACGTGACTCTCAACACTGGTTATTCAGAAAGTCCTTCTCAGTACTATGCGATTGACATGTTCTGGAACACCAAAGGTTTCTGTTTTAGTCAGTACAGTTTTTAGTTCTCTTTCCACCTCCAATCGTCCTTTCAGTGATAACACATCTCAGACTGAATTTTGGTCTGTCTCTCTTCATGACTTCGGACCTCCAGCACACATTTCACACACGTCTGACTTTCTGTACAGCTGCTAAACGAGAAACCAAGGAAGTCTTTCCCACCCTGCTGTCTAAGACTTCACTTTCTGGCTGAGATCTGCTGTGAAAGGGTGAGCAGGTTTTAATGAAGTCTCAGGGCGTCCATGAACTTTCTTCTCTTGTCTTTCTCCATGTCCAGTAGAAAATATTTATAGGCTCTGGCAGGACCTTTGCTGCCCTGTGCCTGACTAAATTTTCATCAGGCCCTCAGGTTCACCTCAGATAAATTAATACTTTGTCCTTGTGTGGCCGAGCCCTGTCCTTCATCGCCATTTCTGGACGACGGTCTCGCATTGTCATTGCAGATTTGAATCTCGGATGTGTGAAAGATTTTGCTCAGTTTTCACACATGTTCTGAGAACGCCAAGACGACACACAAGTGATTGGTGTGAAGAAGGAGGTACAGGAAACACAGGTTATTGGAGGAAGATGATCTGCTGCGGTGACCCAAGAGTGCAAAGGTCCTTTGGACTGAATGTTGCATCTCAACACATACAGGACTGATCAAGTCAAGCAAAAAATCTCAAAAGAAATTTAAAAAACTGTTTTTATTTTGTTTGTATGATTCAAATTGAAATGCATAATTAAAGGAACAATCTACATCAAACCCAAATCATTTTAACGCTTTCAAATAACCCTTACTTTTAAAGTGTGATGCAACATTGTCAATTTGACATATTCATAGTGGTCTCCTGCTCCTGCGGCTGCTGGCGCGCTTTCGGGTTACAAACTGCGTGGGTTATGTAAACTCGAACGCTACTGGTGCGTCAAGTAACGGTTCCGGCCAATCAGAATGAGCCTTCTAACGTACGGAAAAAAACTGAAGTTGTCCTTTATCCTCGAGCAGTAATGTCTGAGAGCGGTGAGTTTGGTCGAAATAATTGTACTTATTCCGCAATATTGTTACTTCATAGGTTCTGTTTTTCATGTTGCTAAGTAGGTATGGAGGATTTCGACGGGGGGAGACAGCTAATGGTAACTTTTGGTCTGTCGCCGCCATTATACCACCGAAGAAGCGTATCCCGCCCTCCTTCTTCGGTCTTTTCTTCTTCTTCTCCTCGGCATCTCGGTGTGTTCACCACTGGTCCAAGTGGTAAAGGGGGAGATCGGTTACTAGCTAACTGTGGCTCCGACACCAGCTTATCAACGACGATACCGGAGGCTGCTACGTTAGCTCCCGAGCTAGCAGGACAGCTGGCTAAGCACGCCGGGACACGTTAGCCGTGTTATAAAGATGGCCATCAGTGCATGTTAGCAGAGCTGTGCTGGTCAAAGATGAGGCGAGCCGAATGCTAACAGTTAGCATGGTGTCGTTTGCTGTGCAGGTATCGCTCCTGCTAGCTTGGCTCGGACCTCCAGCTAAACTCAAACAGAGGCTAACATATGGCATCGTAAATGCAGCTGTTTGCCTCAACTTTGTATGACTTTTTGATCGTATCTGACCCTTTTTGAGTTAGCAACGTTTTGACATTGTCCTCGTGATTAACAATCTCCCAATGTTGCACAGTAAATAAACATCCCCAAATAACGTATAGCTAAAGGTTGTTGTTCCTTGCCAAAATCTAACGATAATTAAAATTATTCAGTTTTCGACGTACAGTCAGTGAGATGGGAATCCTCGTCACGTGTTATTTGACCTCTTTGCTGTCAGACTAATGTGTTGCTCAAGCACTCTGGTTTGCATGCACTCATCAGTGCAAGGGCTTGAATATTTCCTTGCAGATAAGGGGATCACAAGTGGATACAGACGTCACACGCCTCATTCCTCCAAGAAACACTGTGTTACTCAGAGTCTAAAGTCCCTGTCTTTGAAATTAGGCTTATTAAGACCCTTCAAATATGCTAGCATGCTGTAATTCGAAACACTCAGAAATGTATGCAAAACTAAGTGCACTATACCCTTAGTGCACCGAAGTCAATGTAGTGGATTTTCACGCTTGGAAAAATGAAGCACTCAAGTGTGTTATTTTTATGAATATGGCCATGTGGAACATGCTCAGCAGAAGTTGGTGTCATAAAAGGGCCTGAAAAAAAGCTCTTTTCTTTCCAGTTCAATCAAAAATAATCAAATATTTCTCTGAAATCTAGAGATGTTACATGGAATGACCCCAATTCTCAGCTGTGAGCTGGAAGCTTTTCAGGTTCAGTCTGTATGTTTCCTCCAGATATTGCAGCCAGTCCTCTAACTTAATGACGGGAGTTTTTAAGACAACAACAGGCTGTATTTGTATGTTCTGGTTTTGGCCATCTGATGGACGAACAGTCTGTCCTGGGTGTATCCTGCCTTTCCCTTTTATATCGCCTTGGATTGACTCCAGGCCCTGCTACTTGAACTAAAGTGGGTAGATTACATGGATAAATGGATGATGCTCTTTATTCTTGGTCAAAGGTCCCAAGAAAAAGTGGTATCATATGAACACATTCATATCCAGCGTGGTTCAAGAAGGAAAACCTCATACATTTAGCTGCTGGGCATGGTGGTAGAAAAAATAAAAAAGAGTGACATACATGCCCATAGCAGTAAATGTATCATTTACTGTGTTCCCTCATACACCATCCAGCTGTGCGCTCTTGCTGAATCACAGTTTATGCTGCTCAGTCTACTAGAAGGTTCCTTTAGAAAACAAAACTATATATTCTTGACCTATTTTTGAGGATTTACATTCTCAGCAGGAAGCAGTTCTGGGCCATCCACATACAAGGTTGGAGAAGTTGAAAAAGATTGTGAGATCCACCGACTGTCGCAATTGTGGTTTCCTGATAAGGGATTTCTGAACAAAACCCAAAAGTATAGAATTTTATCCTGTGATCAACTTCATCCTTGAAGATATAGACTTTCTGCCAATTAAAATAGGAATGTAGGTGGTATGTCAGATTTATGGCTCACAGTAGACCTCTGTACATATAGTCTTCTTTTCATGAAGCGAAACCCCGCTGATGCAGCTCTGTATATTCTGTATCCGTTAAGTGTAAAAGATTGCAGAAATCTTGTTTTGATTATCGTTGCATTGAACACCAGTAGCATAAGCTAGACTCCTCCAGTGGGTCCAATTACATTCAGTAACTAATTGATGTTGTAGCTAAACATCAGCTCACTCCATGAAATGGCAGAGCGAGAGAGAGAGAGAGAGAGAACGACTTGGCAAGGGCTGCACCTGAACAACAACCTGCATGGTCAAAATAACAATTAGCTCAGGCTCAGCACATGGTGAGTCATCTTGGCAACCTCAGAGCAGACGTCCTGGCACTTCTGGCCAAGCTGCTGTCGAGATAATATATGCAGGCGCTTCTTTTCATCAGGAGAGGGCAATGTTCACAACCTAACTTCAAATGAAAACCACTGGTGAACAGACATCTACACAAGCCTCACGTTGTGATGTTGCTTAAATATTCAAAGCATGCATGTGACTCGTGAACTGTTGCCCCTTTATCTGAATCAGTTTTGAATTGCTGCATTCCTTATGAAATTTTCTTTTGATTTCAAATCCAGCAGAAGCGATGGAGAGTTCGTCGGTGTACATGTGCTTCCCCTGCTACCAGGAGTTCAACACTCTGGAAGAGGTGCTGAAGCACCAGCTGACTTGCACTGCTGAGGAAGAACAGGCGGAAACATCTGGAACCACTCCTGTCACTGTTCCAGTGCTGCAGACACGGGTAAGCACAGCCACAGCCAGCAGTTTCCCCCATTTTATCACCCAACTGGCGATTTTAACTGAGAAAAAATGGGGGGGGAACAGAAACTCAAAGATGGCAACACTGTGTGCTCGAGTGATAATCTTGTGCAAAATAAAATCATGCTGAAACACTCGTATCTACTGAATGACATTGAAGTATAACTTTAGTCATAAATCGACACTATTCTGCTACTCATCATTGTAATAGTGACCTTGGTCAGAGCACTTAACATTGAGCTGTTTGTAATTATTTACTGACTCATTTTAAGATGTGTAATAACTTCTGATGTATGTGTACCCTGACATCACACTCACTGGAGCTAGATAGCCATTGTAATTGTTGGGGAAGGAATATAGACTGTAATTCTTACCATCATTTTTGAGCAGTTATTACTTGGCTTGACATTTTTATTTTCTTTACATTCAACAAGGTAAAAACCTGTGCAGATATAAAATTTTTAGGACAAACTTTGCCCGGTGGAAGGTATTAAATCATTGTCTGAACAGTAATAACATGACAAAACAGTCCAGGATTCACAGACACTGGCCTCATTTTTCAGAAATGTAAGGACTCCATCAATTTCAGCTCGATATAGTGGTAGAACTTTATTTTCAACCACAGATTATGTTTGTTCTGGGTGGATATCATCGATTTTTAATGGTTAATTCTTTTTGTATTCTATTTTTGTAATTAACTAGATTTTTAATTTTCTGTGCCAAACTGTGTGTTGCTGCGATCAACCATCCAACACGCTGCAAACTCTGCAAATTGGCAATAAATAGTTTTTTAAGTGTATTATTTAGACTTGTTATGTTTATGCTGATACATTCACTATTGTGTGCATTAAAGCCGGCCACCTGTTTAAACAGTTTTCTTTTTAAACATTCGGAACTACCTGGAACTGCTTTATGTTTTGCATAACAGCAGAATAACACATTAGCACATTGTTTATCAGAGGAATGAGTCACTCGTGAAGCAATCATGCGTAACATGTGGCAGTGCTTAATGTGTGTTGATTGTAAATTAAGCTGTACTTGTTGAAATGTAAAGAAAATCTTTGGGCCCTGTGTTTGCTCAGAATTGAGTGTATACACCATGGGATAATTGAATGAGCTGAGTTCACTTTTGGCCAAGCGGATTAGGCCACTTGCTCGAAGGCCGCCCCTCATGTCGATGTGAGTTGCTGAGGTCACAAAGTTTGAGGAGAGAGTTCAGCGAGTGTCCTGATGAAAGAAGCAGCAATCAAGAAAAAGACATGGACCCTTAAGAGACCTTGCAGCTGAAAGATACCCAGTATATGTTGTTTTGAAGTACGACTAAAGACATTGATATTGGGAATTTGAATTTTTCTACTTTTACTTTGCAACAACATAATTGCATTTATTGAATGTTTTTTTGAATATCTTGCATACTTGCTTGGAAAGCATTTAGAAGTAGAACATTTGAAGATTAGTGACAACTCTGAATTTGATGAGAATGACCATTCTTTTTCAATAACTTTCAAAATGAATATTTTGGCCTTTTTTTCTCAAACAACTCAATTTCAGAAATGAGAGAAAATGTGCCCGGTAAATGTAAAGTTTTATGATTGGACAGTAGTAAGAGGAAACGGCACAAGTAGTGGCCTATTTGGGACAAGTGAATAAATCCCTGCAGGGAGAAGCTGAAGACTTTGAGTGGAGGAAAGGGACATGTGATAAAGGTCGCAGGCCAGATTGAAGCCCTGGCTCCCACATTTATATTGTGTCCATGGAGGCCAGCTGAATCACCGGAATGTTCCTCATGCTCCAATAATAATGAACCGGCTGATTTCTTTGTCGTTCTGTGACCATCTCAGACCTCTTCTTATATGGTCTAGCAGCAAGTTGTGGTTCCAACAGTTTATTCTAGTTTTGTTTTTTTTATTTCCTTGTATGTAAATATGCAGAGCTGTGTTTCTATTGTTTGGCCCCCAGTGCATACAAGAGACCAGCAGATTTTTTACATAATGCATGGTATTCAGTCCTTTTTTTTAAACTTTGTGTCCTGTTTGGAGAAACCCAATGGAATGCATGAACTCCTTGAGGATGTCATCTGAATTGCAGAGTAAGAAAGTTGCATAATGAGAAGAGTTATTCTGTTTAACTTTGACATATCGAGCTGAATCTCATGGTGTAGCTGGCACTTTTTTACTTTTGCCTTTCCTGTGACAGCTTCAAAGAGCCCTCGGGGTTAAACACAGTCATTGGCTCTCGTTTAGCAGGAGGGCACGGCAGCCTGAGCTCGTGCCCAGACTTCCATCCTTACAGTCTTCACCACACGTCTATAAAGCATGGTGACACTCATGACGGACAGATTGGATCCCGAGTCGCCAGCGGGAAGAGTAGCATGAGAAACGCATCAGTCAGTGGCACGCTTTCGCTTGATGGATAGCTCATTGGCCTTCTCGTAGATGAATCAGCAGGAGAAACACTATAAAAACCTGCGTACCTTATGGCCTCCCGGCTCTTGCATTGCCATCAGTGGGTTTATCGCAGGTATCTCCACCTTTAGCTAGGTTATCATTTCCATGGTCTTCCTGAAGCATCAATAATAAATGACGGCTCCTTAGGGAAGTAGACACTCAAAGGAAGAATATTATGCATATGTCCTGCCAAAAAGAAGTTATTTATTGAAGTCAGAAATGGTCTTCTTGGTAATTTAGTTCTGATATTCTCTCTGGACTCAACTGCAAACTTTATCACCTGATTTTACACCCCTCTGATTTTGTCGTCTCAGTTTTAACTGTAATAGATCACCTGCATGGTCAGGTGTTAGTAGACACTAAAAAAGAAACATGATATCAAATTTCCTTCTGTGTTTCTGGCTATTTTGCAACTGTGCTTGAAATTGTTTCAAATTTGACTGCTTGGAAACATACACTTTCTGCATTTTCTTTTTGTGAATCGGTTTATTATGTTGTGCTGTTGGAAAACTTCCCAACCTTTTGCAGCATGTGAATAAATGAAATGAGAACCTTGACATAGTTCCCTACACTCATGGAAACAATGAATGTTTACGATGCTTCAGAGTAGCAAGTACACATTTGGTTTCAGGCTGTTTGCTGAACAGAAGCAGCAAATGAAGCCTGAAGGACGGAGCTGCAGCTTCCTCTCCTCCGCTAATGTCCACACGTGACCAACTGGATGATTTCTTTGTTTGGATCTTTTAAGAACGCTAAAACGGCAATTAACAATACAGATGAGCCACTCTTGGGTGGCTATGAAGCTCTGGAGTTATTCGGCATTAACAGTAGAGTGAAACAGCCACTTTGCAACCAATTGCAGTTCTGAGACCTAAAAAACGCATTTAAACTTGCAGTCCTAATAAAACATCTCTTGGATGTTTTCCCAATATATTGCTCTTTTAGCTGCAATCATAGTCAATATAATTTGGCTTTCTGACAAGAGTACAATTTGATTCAACCACTTCACAGAACGTTTTATCTTGTTTTCGAAAGACTTCTGCTTCCATTCCATACATCCATTTGGTGAAATCTTGTAGCCGCTGCGAGTCTGCTACAGGGAAGCTCTTTTATAACAGTGTGGGTCCAGTCGTATCAAATGAAAAATAAACCCCTGATACACTGTCCTTCTGTAAAATCAAAATCGAGCACTGTCATCAATGCGAAAACGCTAAAAACTGTTCAGCTGGGAGCTCTCCGGTAAGAGGAGGTTTTTTGAGGTGACACTACCTGCTCTTCAGCGCGCCCAAAGTTTTCCTTGCAGTGTTAAAAGCCTCGTTCTCTGGTAAATGACTTGTTCAGGTTTTCTGCTTTAATGAGGCTTGGTTGTGTAACTGTGCCACTTCGTAGCACTGAAACTTATCAGCACTCAACAACATTCTTGAGGGAGATTTAACTCCCTGTCAACTTTTTGCTCTTCATGGGTTTTTTTTCTGAAGTAAAGACTTTTGAGGACACTATAGAGAAATGCATGTCTTATTTAGGGGGGACTGGACATAATGGGCAACAATTCATTTTAATAGAATGCAGCATAATGAAATAACCGATGAGGATTGAATGCAATGTTGCATCCATCTTTTTTTAAACTTTTAACAAGAGTGACTTTTCAGAAAAGGAAATAAAAACATTTTTCATAAAATCTACAACAATCTCAAAATTGTATGAACTCTTCAACAATCGTACTGCAGGCTGTAGCTGTATTGTGCCACATTATAAACAGTTGTGGGAAAGAAGGCTGCAAGATGTCTTTTATTCATAGCTAATGCTTCCCACTGATATTATATTCTCTACAAGGCAGAAACCTGTGTATGGTTTAATCTCAGAAATGGGGTAATTTAACTGTTTTTGTTTGTATTTTTATGCGCTGTATCTGGGGAGGTTGCCAGTTTGCAAGCCGGAGCCAAGAAGGAAGATTTACAGGAAGATTATTAGGTCTTTGGAGTGAATGTGATGCATAAAATTACCCTAGCTTTTATGGATTAGAGTGCATGTGGAATCTGAATCCTCCAGCTCTTGATTTTAGTCAGAAAGGTGGAACAGATTACTCATTTTTTCTAAATTTAACACAACTGGTGTACAGGGAATGAAATTGTTCAAAACGTCTGTCTGAGTGTGAAGTGGTCTTGACTTTTGACTGCTTTATAGGCTTCAGGGACATAAATAAACATAGTCGGCGATACAATTTCAGTTACCCAAATCAAACATCTTTCATTAAAGACGGATCGCTTCCCAATCAACCACAGTAAAATAGTTTCACACCAGTGTATGGACCTAATCATGTATTCATTCCAGTGGTGTAAGCTGAGCACTGAGATAGTTAGCACAGGCTGTGGCCTCATTTATCCATGTTAATACACAATCAGTGTTGGTCTGAGAATGAAATAAATGTTAATGTAGGTTGTAAATGCTGTCAGAATGCTACCAAGTCTGCCAGATGGTGTGTGAAGGTGGTCTTTAGTACTTGCACATCACATCACAACACCACATAGCAAAACCCCACAAATCAGTGCCGTGTGAGAACCATGTTTGAACTGCTGCGGTCGGGGCAGTTCCAGATGCCTTTAACCTCGACCTTGATGCTCCGTTGTTATCATCCAAATAGATGGAGGGAGCAAATGTAAAACCCGGTGGAGTGACCCATTCAACACAGATGGGCCTTTTGATAGTTATCGGCTGGACTGAGGTCTTATCTTGGCTGTCTGGAGCTCTCAGAGGATCCTTGACTCTAAACACATGCTGCTCTAATTGACCCCAGTGCCCCAATGCTGAATACTCATCCTTCATCTGCTCGAATGAATTACCATTAGTGGATAATACTGCAGCTTGATTTTTACCTAAGACTGCTGCTGCTGTTATTCAACGGATTCTTTCCTTTGAAAGTGCAATCATAAAAAGGCAACAAATTGGACCTGTGGTTTTGACCCCTTTCTTGTATTCTTCTGTCTTGTCTTTGCAGCAACAAGTAATAAATATTACACGGACAGCTGAAGCTCCTCAAATTGAAATCCAAGTAGCTAAGCCTGAGGAGATTGCACCCGAGTCTGAAATTATTGAAAGACCTTCAGCAGACCAGCCCAGGATCCTCTACCAGTGTGGCGATTGTGATGAACTGTTCAAGAGCCTTGACCTGTGGCAGCACCACCGTCGAGAGGGAACGTGCCAGACGTCTCCTGGTAGCACGGAGGCACCTGATCCCCAACTTGAGCCAGAGACTTTCTCAACTCAGAGCCTGACTTTCCCGCTAAATCCAGATGATTCGACTGTCTTAAACACTGAAAATAACGTAATTTTTAGGCCAGAGCCCGCCGAAGAGCCTTTAGAAGAGGAAGAGCGCCACGAGGTCACAGAAGACGCCTTATTGCAGAGCACTGATGATCCTGTTCCGGAAGTTGCTGCTTCAGCCTCTAATCCGGACCCAGATGAAGGTTCTTCCCCGAGGAAGAGGGGCGCCAACAAAAAACCAAAGCCTGAACCGGTTCTCTTGTGCGTTGACTGTGGCTCGTGCTTCGGCCTCGTCTCTGAACTTGTCGCTCACCGCAAGACCCAGCACGGCTTCGAGGAGGCTCTTCACCGCTGCTTTGTGTGCGGGGAAAGCTTTCTGAACACTACACTCTTCCTCTATCACCGTAAACAGCACAGACAAAAGGGTGAGGAGAAGGTGGCATTGCTTTCTGAAGTAGTAACGGTGGAAGTTTGTCCTGCAAGTAATGGGACTGATGTGCCGGAGCAGGAAGCCCCCACTCCTGCCACCGGTGTCGCCACTACTTTCACTCAGCCCGAGCTGTTCATGTGCACTCAGTGTGGGCTGAGTGTCACAGATGAGAAAGACCTGGTCACACATCGCAAGCAGAAGCACAACCTGAAGGAGCCGCTGCACATCTGCTCTCTTTGTGACGAGACATTCATGAACACCACCCAATACTTGTACCATCGGCGGCAGCATCGCTTCACGGAAATGTCGGAGGTGACAGAAGTGGATGAAGCCGTGGTTGAAGCCGAGAGCTGTAAAGCTGATGATGGTGCACAGGGAGTCAAGCGATTGCTTTCCCCGTCGACCTCTGCGGGAGAATCAGGTTCACCCCTTCTGAAAAGAAGCAGGCCTTTCTTCAGGGTAGTGAGTGCAAATTCACTCAAAGGTAAATGCAATTCATTATTTTAAAGCCTATTTTTGGGGGAGAAAAACAAGTGCTTGGATTCCGGAGTACTTGGCCTTAACAAACTGTTTTTTATGTGGTCAGGAAACAAGGGCTCAGGCACTAAAGATGAATTAGAGGGCAGCACTGCAGCAGACTCAGACAACACCAATCACCCTCCACCTGCCAAGCTGCTCCAGGACTGGTCCCGCACGCCGCTACCCCACGTTTGCCCCTACTGCGGCAAAACCTTCACTCGGCGCGTTTTCCTGCGCACACATGTCTACAGCCACACCGGAGAAAAGCTCTTCACATGCAAGGTGCCAATTATAGATCAAATCAAGTCTTATTCTGCAGTCGGAGGGATGATTCACTTTGATCTAAAGACCGTTTATGTTGTGTGGCTCTCTCTGACGAGATGATGTAATGCCACGAAGTGAAGACTGACACAGATTGAACCTCGTGTTTGAAACTCATTATGTTTGACAGATATCCTGGTGTCTTCATACTGTAGAAATTTCCCTTGCAGTCAGAATTCAGCCAAGTGAAGACATCATGTTTTGCAATGAAATCTAAGGGAACAGCTTGTACATACAATTCCTGATTTGTTTCTACACTTTTTTATGAGTTCTTTCCAGGAGATGATTTAGTTCTGCTCTGTAAAAATGACTCAGACATGCAGACGGTCGTATAGAGCGCCATCCATTCCCTCGCAAAAAAATTCCTCCACAATTCAAACGCTAACCCTGATTGTTGTTTTTTTGAAGGTGTGCACAAAGTCCTTCAGCAACTCCCAGAGCCTGCTGCGCCACAGCATGAGCCATACGGGCAACAGGCCCTTCAGCTGCAATGTTTGTGGCAAAAACTTCTCTCAGGCACCCTCCCTGAAGAGACACCAACGCACTCACTCGTCGACGCTGCCTCGACGCAAGCGTGGACGCAGACCGGTACAGAAGCTTGCATTCTGTTTATTAGATTAATCCTGCAAAAAGCAACTTTCTTTGTTCCTTTTTCCAGCTTACTCATGCATTACATCCTTGTAACCTTGAATGCTTGACTGTTGTGTCTCAATGCAGGTGTGTACGTTGGACAGTGAGGAAGCAGCTCATCTATTTGCTTGTCCCAATTGTCCTTCACGGTTCAACACGGAGGATCAACTTAACAGTCACACGTAATATACCTTTGCTTAAGCCGTTTTCCTGCTTTGTTTCTTGGATTTGTTGACGAGAGTAACTGAAAGCAAGTCAGACAGTTGTCAATGTTGAGACATTTTTCAAATTCTGTTTACATAAATACATCAGAGAGCCACAGTCCCAAACAGAGGCCCTGGACAGGATTTAGATAAAGCTCCCTCCCTCTCGCCAGGAGCTGTAGGAGCTGAGCCGTGTCCGACTACTGAACAAGACCTTTAAGCTGTGTAGCCAACACACCGAGATGTCTGGGTGCCCTTGAGCCTCAGCTACATATGATTGACAGACACAGGCCGGGTAAATTAAGATAATAACGATAAGAACTCGGGAATGAGCGAGAGAGCCCGGTTCTTCCTCCCTGGCAGAATATGAAGGAGAGGATATACTCTGCAGTGGATGTAATAAACCAGTGCTAAAGTGCTGACCGTACACTGTATAGTGTGGAAAGTGCATACCTTTTTGTACTGGCAGGACAATGCTCTCGTGGACATGAATAGTGTAAAACTAAATGTAAAAGATTAATGTTATGTCTTCAATTCATTGTGGTGCAGAATCAACTCCAGTACAAACTGTCAAAAGTTCATTTGATGTTGGTTTAAAGGAGGATTTCGCCGTTTAAGGACTGATTGTTATTTTTGATAAAACAGCTGGTCTATAAAGAAAAAAGAGTCTGAAGATATGTCGTCAACTTGATTGTTGTGGGGGGGGTGCTCGTTTGTTTTGATGAAACAACAATAACGTCCTTGAGCAGGTTTCTCTCAGAGCTTTCAACAGCAACACGCACACATACTTACCGAGCAGATGGAGTTTGCTCATACATCATTCACTAAAAGAGACCTTCACATGCGATTGTTCAGTGAGAAGGTTATTTTGTGAACTTGGGAATATAAAAAAACAAACACAAAAATCCTTCCTACAGAGACAAAGAAAAAGTTGAGAAGCAGCTACGTGCCAAATCTTTTTGTTTTTTTAAGGAAAATGATTTAAATAAATACTTAATTATCCAAATTGTTCTTTTTTTGGATAAACAAATTAGCTAATGACCTTGTTTTAGCCTCAGTTACTGCACCACTGTTTTTAGTACTAATAGTGTACCTACACCATGAGCCCTGCTCATCAAAGAACATCTGGCTTGGAAGAGCAGTGGTCCTGACTGAAATTTTAATTCACCCAGCTGCCTCAGGGTCAGCTGTCCCTGAAATATTGATTTCTATTGTCTATTTAACAGGGAACAGAATAAGTCTGGCCTTTTACACAGCCCTTGAAGGGTCCTTGCGCATCGCCTTTAACACCCTGCCTTATTTTAAGCGGATTTTGTGATTAATTGCATTTGTAGAAAGCATTACCTGAAGTAGGAGTTGATAAAGCCTTGTCATGTAATAGCTACAGTATGTCTGCGCATATGCGGCATTAAGTAGGAGGTGAGTTCTTTCGACTCCAACACCTTCTGGTTGTTATGATTGTGACGGGCAGTTTTCTCTTACTTCAAGCTGTGAAAGCTCGCCTGATGCAGCATTAGGTGAATACATCCTAACGCGTCTCTCCTCCCCTTCGGCTATACTCAAAGTAACATAATGCAACGGATAAATATAGCCTTTCATGTCCCAACTCTTGACTCCTCCCAGTTTATAGCTGCTCTTTTCATCTGCAGCCGTTATATACTCTGCTAATACCCCTTATTTGACCTGAAGTACAGCTAAGCACATACTTGCTGGTAATCCTCCAACGAGTCACACGTAGGGTAGCAGCTTAAAACCAAAACATAACTTTTATTACGCCATTTGTACAGGCCTGGGTATTAAAATTTTAAGCCTTCCTATTGGGAGCTGTAATTATTTAATATCGCTACTTGTATGATTATAGCTTCGATATGTTAAAGGCAGTTTACATCTTTGTTGTTTTGCCAGGGTTGGAATCAGGCTTATTTCAGTATGTTCGCCTAAGCGATGTCACATTGTGATTTATGCGCTCTCACACTGTGACTTTTTTTTGTGTGTGTGCGTTTTAAACAGACTGCTCCACACCAGCCACCCGTTTCCCTGCCCTGATTGTGGAGAGGCCTTCAAACGCAGGAAAGACCTTGACCTGCACTCCCTCGTTCATCAAGGTGAGAGTTCGGCTCTTGTTTTTTTTGTCCTTTCCCCGGTGAGCAGGAGCAATTCAATCCTTTTTGACTCTTCATTTTTTTCAGTTGATGTAGATTATGTTGGAATTTGAACTCTCACATTCATTCTGTTTGTCATAGCTACAGGATATTGTCAACACACAGTTATACAGGTTTGGTAGCTCATATTTTTCATGTAGAAATATATTATTCAGTTTGAGATACTATAAACATACAATTAATTGTTTTTTAGTGTTAGAACACATCAATACAAAAAGAATCCAACCTTTATTGGTATTTTGCAATCCTATTGGTCAGAGCTACCTTTTTTCTTCTTAGTTTCAACCTAACTTACAACGCGATTTGTACGCCACAGAGAAAACGGTGTTTATCACCTTCAGCCACAAGGTGGTGGTGGTGTTGTCTACCTCGAGCAATTTCCTCGAGAGAAGAAGACAGCCAGACACTTCGTCAAGCTTTTCAATATTGGTGGCTAACAAGCAACCAAGCTCTGAAATGGAAGAACTGAAATACGAAAAAAAAAAATTGTAGCTATAAATAAAAATCCATCTCCTTTCCTGAAAATTCAGTATAACAGTTAGCAGTTGTCCCGTCTGTACCGACTGCCACGCCGAGTGTGATTCACCAATAAACTCATTACTTTCCAGTTCCACATCGCGCGCCCTTCTGAGTGGCAATGATTGTGTCATTGTGCGTTTAAATGTGTTTGAAAGAAAGTGACTGATGGGGGAAGAACATACCAACGTACCAGATGTAAGCCCATATGTCTCACTGTGACGGAAACCAATTAGGGATGATGTTCTTATCAGCACAGCATGCAGTGCATTACCATTGATGAAAGCAAAGCCAGCGTTAAATGACCTCATCAGCCCGCCTGGGTGGCCGATGTTGTTTACTTGGGGAACATGCATCTGTGGCATACAGTATGCGCATTGTCCCTCTGCTGCAAGCCTGTGACTTCCTATTGATTTGTGTGCCATGTGGAATGGAAGAGGAAGGTGGAGGTAAACGAATTGGGTCAACATGTTGACACTTCATCTTAATCAGGCGGGTGTTGGCACGGCAACCTCATTAGTTAGGCTTGAAGAGTCAGCGTGCAGCAGGGGTCAGACGCACGTGTCTCCTCTGAGAAAGATGATTGGAGCGATTGATCTATTGATCAATTCAAGGCCATAGGCAGAGATTGTCCTTATAAAAGGTTTAATTAGAGGATCCCAACAGGAAGCTGAGTGAGATCGCCCCTACTGGGACAGACAGTGCAGATGATTAGCAGACTGCAAGCTACTGGCATGATGGCCTATGGACATGCTGATGAACCATCAATGTCAGCAGTTTCCCAGCTGTGTTTTCTCCAGCAACCCAGCGAGAGCTCAGTTAAATATAACTGCCAACTGAACCAGCTGATTACAGATGAATTAATTTACCAAGTAGTTATCTGATTGACAAGACAATGAATATGAAAAAGGCTGCCAATCAATTACAGCAGGAAGTTGTTGTGCCATTATGCTCAAACAAATTACTTGGTAATTATAAAAAAAATGGAAGATTAATTATTAAACATCATGTTTAGTAAGCATTACATTTACTTTTAGAGCCATAGCCAATCTTTCTTTGACAATTAAGTTCTCCAACAAATGATCCGTGAGGTTCATCCAGAGATGTGACGCTGTGGGACAGAGAGAAGTGGAGATGGAGCAGTCTGATTTCTTGACAAGCTTGAAACTTTTACCTCAGCTTCATAAACAGTCTGGTGAAACTGATTACGACCGGAATGACAGAAAAAAAATTTCTTTCAATAAAATGTACAAAGTGTGATTTATATCATTTGGGATTATATAGTTTTTTTTAATATAAAAGAGAAACGGAAGAGTAGTGGGAGGTAGATAAAAGTCAGTCCGCGGAAAAATATTCTCTGCATTATTAAACACTTTTTTATTATGAAGTTATGAGGTCTGTCCAACATTTGTTTTACTTGATGAGGTTTATTACTTGTCGGGAAATGGTACATCCCCTGACAATGACCTCACAGGTGATTTCAACTGAATGCTGGTGCGTTTTGTTGTCAGTGTGAATTTGGCACAAAATGTGATGTTTGTCAAAAGAGAAACTAATTAATTAGTGTCCCTATTGTTTTAGTTGTTGTTATAGCACTCGTTTGTTTTACAGCTTGTAGCGTGCACTTGTCGGGTTCGGCTCTCCCTCTGCGTCGGCATGATGAATAATCATTAAAGCCAGGCACACTCTTTGTTGACACAGAAAAACTGGCTGCATCTGAATGTTATGGTCTTGTTGCCCACCAACAGCCATTTCTGTGCAGGCCACCTGTCACTGCATGATAGTTGGCACAACATCTAGCTGTCTAGCAAGCTCAAATCAGACTTCAGATATTAACACGGCGGTGGAGCTTGTAGCAAGAGGAGAGAGCACGACCACCTGTCTGAAACTCGACACGCTTTCATTACAGACAAAAAGCCGGCGACATGTCCTCACTGCTCATCCCAGTTTATCAGTCAGTCGGTGCTGGAAATTCACCTGCAGCGCTGCCCGACATCAGAGGAGGAGAGGAACACCGGCCGTGGACGGGGCCAAGGCCGAGGACGGAGCACCGGGCAGGTCAGAGGCAAAGCAAATCATTACGGAGCATTTCTCCCTCTGCACCCCAACTATATTCAGCGGGATTTCTCTTCCCTTACCTGATAAGCTGTCACTGCGGACAGAAAAGAGATCGAGGGCTGGCGAGAGGGTGGTGACATCCCACAAAGGTTTAAATCAAAGTGTGACATTGCGGTTGTGTGACAATTAGACCATGAAGACATTCTCCATTCGTTGCCTCCGATACCAAGCTCATTATCCTCTGCCTTGTCTTTTCTCCCCTCCTGCTCCCCCTTCTTTGCGTCCTCAGGTTGAGTGTGACCTTTGTGGCCACCGCTGCATGACCCAGGAAGGCCTTGACCTGCATCGGTTGTCCCACACTGGACAGACGCCGCTGAAATGCCCGGTGACGCCTTGCCGCCGCCGGTTCACCAGCAACAGTTCCTTGGAGGAGCACGTGCTCGCTCACTTCCAAGGAAAACTCAAAAAATCGAAAAACCGACCTCGTTTCCGCTGTCAGATTTGCCTCAAGGAATTTGCTTACAATTCCACCTTCAGCGTTCACATGAGGACACATACTGATGAGAGGCCCTTTGAGGTAAGGATGGCGCACACGCCACTGTGTTTGCATAAAAAGGACTTTCTCTCACAGCCTTCACAGTTGTATTTTCAAGAGCCGCTGGAATCTTTCAAACGCCTGCAGTCTAAATTGAAACCCAGAGCTCCTTCATCCGCTCATGGTCACACCTGTTCATGGATGTGGCCGTCTCTCCGGTTCCGGACCACGGCCATTTGTGCAGCGCGTGTCCTGCGGGTGTTTCCTCCCTCCCTGTGTACCTGTGATTAATGGCAGGGCTGAGTTAGGACCTGTCAGCTCCCCTCTGTGCCTGTTACTATTCTGGGATTCTCTCTCTCTCTCTCTCCGCTTCTCTGGTGATGAGGCAGGACATCAACTATAGACCCACCCAAGCCCATCCCGGCGTGCCGAGCTGCTGAAATTGATTTAATGTTTGTGGCTTTGCTTTGAGCCATATCTATCGGACACGCTGAGGACCGAGATCCAAGGAGCATCGGGTTTCAAACAACTAGTTCTGGGGATGAATTTTAATTTCTACCAAGTACACTCTGTGTTTCTGCAGGGAGTCTCATATTTGCTCTGCGTGTGAAGAGCAAACTCGCCAGTCAAAGTCTTTCCATTCTCCTTGAGTGACTGAAAAGACGCGTCTGTCAACAGGGATTACAGATTAAATCTGGTCGTTCCCAGTGGGAGTCAATGTGGAGCTTAATAATGTCGTTCTTTTCGAAGTGCTTCAGGTAGAATCAGCTCTATAGCTGCAGTTCATTGTCTGCACTCAGGTGGAATCAAGCAGGGAGTGGATGTGAATGTGGAGAGAACTGTTGATTACTGATGTGATTGCTTTATGTCGCGATAAACATTTGCCATTTTCAGAACCAATCACACTCATTGTGTAAGTGATTATGCTCTTCCTTGCAGAGCTACAACTTCCAGTTGATGAGTGGAATATTAGTGCTAAAGAAAATTACAGTGCTGACAATGACAATTATTCCTGCGCTCCCACTTCCGAAATATTAATATTTGCCACTTTGATATGATAGTACAGAGTGTGTCAGGACTGTAAGTAGAAGCTTAAAGTCAACGCTTCACTTTGCTACACTGCTTTGTGAGGGCGTACTTGTTTTTTGCCAAACCTCAGCAGGGATGGGCTTCACCTCCCCACAACCCTGCACTTGAAATTCCGCATAAATCCAGTGGAGAAGACTGATGAATGCATGATTTCAGATGTCTTATTGACTTTAAATGAATGAATCATGTAGAAAAGAATAATCAGACTCTCCAAAACTGAATTGATTTTCTACTTTTGCACCTGCTCTCCTTCTATACGGTTTTCTTGCTGCTCTTTCTGTGTCTCAGCCACAAGTGCTGCATCTGCAGAAAATATAGGGAGACGTCTCAGAAAATATTAATTGCAGCGGAGTTTGTGCACTGGCTCTATTGTGAGCATTAACTTTCCTGGCACCCTCTCACACTTTTATATTTCATACCTTTTCCCTCTCTCCGCTCTTCACCCCCAACAGTGCGGCACATGTGGGAAGCGCTTCCGCCAGCTCCCCCATCTGCAAGACCATGAGCGCATCCACAGCGGTCTGCGGCCTTTTTCCTGCTGGATCTGTGGCAAGAGTTTCAGCGTGGCGGCCCGCCTCACCGAGCACGCCCGCACCCACAGCGGCGAGAAGCCCTACCCCTGCCCTCACTGCAATTCTGCCTTTCGCTCCCGCTCCAACCTGGACAAACACATTCGGCTGCACGGCGAGCTGCCCGAGGAATCTGCTGAGCAGGTGGTCCAAGCGGCCGAGGCCGCCGAGGTCGAGAAGATGCTGAAGGGGGCCAAGGTGCTGTCTTCGTTGGCCGCCACGGCGGAGGTCGAAGCCGGCGCTGTGCAGACCATTTACGTACTGCAGGGAGCCGAAGGAGGCACCGAGACGGTCATGATCCCGTCTGATCAGCTCAGCGGCATCGAGGGGGCCTCGCAGGTCGTCATCTTACCCTCCTCGATGCTGGGAGCTCAGGGCATCACTGTTCCCACAATCACCATGGATGGAAATGAAATCACCATGGTGGAGACCAGCCAGTCTCCACAGCACGCCATAGAGTTCATTGTGGAAGAAACTGTATGAAGGCAGCTTAGAACAGGTGAACAAGACTGAGCAAAAGTAAACTGCTGATTAATGGGGAGGCTTGACAGTTGGAGCGATCCTCTCATATGTACATAATGTTTTAGGTTTCCTAACCGGGTTCAATAGAAATCCTTATTTGTGAACTAATCCTACAACTCAATCAACGGAGAGATTTATTATTTCATTGAGACTGTTTGAACAAAATGCTTGCAGGTTGATGCAGAGGAAACGCTCAGGAAGCACTGAAATTGGACTTTCATAAGCAGGCTGTGAAAAACCAACAGTGGGTTGCGCACAGGCAATTATTTACAGCCCCCGTTTCTTTGGTGAACGTGTAGTCGCTTTAAAAGTGTCTCTGCTTTCTTTCTAATAAAACGTTTCAGCTTTCACACTTGTGGGTTTCCATCATTTTATTAGGCAGCTGACACGAGGCCATCGCCCCCATCCCATCAGATTGGCTGGACTTTATAGGTCCTGCTGTAAATTGCCACCTGTGCCGTTTGACAAACTGTATGAAGTCTTCGGCAGAGAATTATGAAAGACCCTCTCGGCAGCAGTCGATGCTCGACTCCTCTCGCTGCCGTTTCTGTCAGTCACGCAGCGGCGGCACACTAATGTTGGTGGAAGGCAGCGTGAAGCGGAGTTGTGTATAGATCAACGCTAATGTTCCAATAATTTGAAGGACATTATGTTATCGATTGGCTGTGCGCTGTAATTAAATACAATAATAACCGGGAAACGGTGAGATGCATGATGATTTAACTGAACTGCGGCATTATGCAGTGGCAAGGACTGTAATGAAATTATCCCGCACTTGCTGTATAGTTATCAAAAATAATGATCCTATTTGTGTGTGAATGGGAAGAGGCATAATGCGATATAAGTTTTGCCAGCGCTGCAGTAGCCCATTATAGGCTTTCAAAGCGCAGTTTATGGCTGTCTCCCACCCAGTGAGTGCTGACAGGGGGGGTTTGAAACCATGCACACACACCGAGGCACTCAGTCTTAGTTTGTTTTCATGTCATGGAGGCAGAAATGCTGATGATTGCGCGGGTAACTGAAATGGGGAAATGGCAACATTTCTGCCGAGTGAGGAGCGTAACGGGAAATAGAGGGCTCCTGAGGTGCAAAAAGAAGCCAGAGCCAAGAGTTTAGTCTGTTTTTAATTGCTTTTCTGTAGGAGTCAACAAGCTACCAAGTCAATAAATACATGCTGTTTTTCCCTTCCGAGGAAATCTCGAGAGCTGATATTCAGGTGGAGTGTCGTTTATCTTTCCTGCTGCCTCACATTAAATCAGAAAAACACGCAAACACACACGCAGACACGTGTAATGAAATTGTTGTTGCTGGTGGTGAAATCACGACAAGAAGCAGTCTGGCTGCAATGAAAATGTCCTGTTGATGCACAGAGAACATCAACGTGTCCTGCGGAGGTATCAGCTCACTCGCACCATTGCGGGTTTGTGTCTTTTGGGGGTTCGCGGTGAAGACGGATGAACAAATAACACCTGAAACCAACCTCAAATCTGGCTTGAATTCTGCCTTTTGGAATTTCTCCTCATGACATTTAAACTTTCTTTGGTTGGAGGACAGATTCCTTTACTTGATGTAAAATTTGGTAAAGATTGCGTTACCAGATAAAGGAGAATCAAGTTGATTTCACTTATATTGACTAATATTGTCTGAAATGGTGTTGAGGGTTAAATCTCACCAAAGAAGTGGCAAAGGTTGATTAAATTACAGTCATATTAACAGAGTTTCAGCCTTTAAATTATGTAAAACTTAAATACTATTTTAATTTGGTATTTGATGCAAGGTCTTAAATAATGCATCCGTGACCCTCCGCTGTTGTGTGTAAAATCTAATGGTGCATTTCAAAAAACGGCCGGTAATTAAACGGGCCAGATGTTTAGTCATTAATGTATGGATCTTGGTATCTATGAAATTTTCATCACAACGATACCTTTGATCTCCCTCCAGTATCAGCAACCCCCCCCCCCCCCCTTCATTCCAGTGTTTAACTGAGTAGATTTTCCTGTTTTGCTCCTCATTGATGAAAATAATCACGCTGCACAGTAAAGGCTTCACATGTACATAGCTGAGAGGAAAATGAAAGTTGTTCCTGCGCTTGCATGTACGGTGGTTTTTTGCAATTATGGCTCTAAATTATTCATGGCATATGTACACACTGTTAAAGCAGGCCTCAGATAAGAGGAGCTTTATCTGTTAATACGACCAAATGGAGCGGATGGTTATGTAGCAACGCGGGTCCTAAAATAACCGTCAGATTCAGGAACGTCCTTGCTGCGAATGGGGAAGAATGTAAGCACACGCTGTATCTTACTCACCCTGGGCATCCCTTTGATTCTCACCTCATTTTATATCATAAACACTAAAAATACCCAAGTGACCCTCAGGAGAAAATGTGCATATTCAGCTCTGAGCTCTCACAGCGGTAAACTCGCTGACATCACAGTGTCCCGAGCAGGTGGAGGACACCAGGAGTGCATTTTTTTTGGCTTCGGTCTCCAGGTAAGAATAGCACCTCTGTGCTGGGCGTCCATGACTTACACTCTGTGTGTGGCTCCCAGCGATCAGCCGTGCACGGATCCGGCTCCTCAACTGTATAGCGAATAAAGTTAGGTGTCCAATTCCTCTTTAATTAGCTTGGTCTCCATGGTAACGGACGATGATGATAATGTCCCGTGGATAATGCTGAGTTTTTTAGTAATTGGTTCATTTGAGCTTCGGCAGTTCAACTAATTGTTCTTTTTTTCATGCTATTTATCATTGTTGATGTAACCACTCATCTCACTGTGTCTCTCACTTCTTGTTGCTCAATGCACTTTTTGATTACTGAGGGTTGAGCTTATCAGTCAGTTTGAATGATTTGGATCTTTTAATCTAAACTACTATACATGTTCATGTGAATCATGTTAAATGCTGTAACGCTTTATTCATTTCATTATTTTTCTGGTTTCTGTGAAATCTCCGCAAGTTTTAATGAAAACATCAGATAAAAATTTCTGCAGATTTGTTCAGTAACTCCATCATGTCTATTACTTTAACACCGTTTTGTTTGCGACTGCACCACAGAAAACAACTGGTAAATTGAGCAATTAAGAAATATTGATGCTGCTTCCGGTCTGGCTGTTTTTTTCAGACCACCTGGACACAAAACTCCTGTTGGCTCCCTTTGAACGGTGAGCTGGTGCAACTCTAACAAATCCTTCATAAAAGCCACACAGATGTGAAAACACGGGCCACCTCGCTCCAAGACATAATAGTTTTATTTTTTCATCAGGCTTCATATTGGATCATCTGTGGACCACACGTGGGAGTTTCTGTGTGTTGCTGCTACTACACTGCAGCATATCAACTTACCTGCGGTTAAAAAAAAAACCTTGCTCTCTTGAAAATACTTGATTACTTCAAGTAAATGTGAACACGTAGTAATTTGCCTCCACGCAAGCTTGTGTTTTATCGCAGGCTGTTGTGTTTGTGTGCAGCTTTTCTGTCACATTTGCTGTGCAGTCAGGCCTGTGCGGGTCCGTCTAATGACTGGTTCGCTGCAGTGTAATCGCAGTTGCGCCACTGATTATTAGCGACGTGCAAACATTTAACCAACGATCGGGCAATTAGCTTCTAGTGGTAAGTCTCACTTCCTTCTTGCGTCTCTCTTCAAGATTTAATTAGGTTCACGTGTAGTTTTTTGCCAATTTGTATTGTAAACAAATTGTAAGGGGGGGGGGGCATAGCAGTAAATGCAGGATTGAATCACTCAAGAATTTACTGGTGAACAATAAAGCAGTTCAGTCTTTGAGTATTTTCTTCGGCGTAACATTGATGCCGTAATGATCTGGATGAAGGATTTGCCATAAAAATGTTATTGAATAAAGCGACAACATCCTGTGGTATCGTTTTATGTATCATTAGAGATGAAAAAAAAGGATACAGACTGATATACAGGCACGAGCCAGCGAGTCTCCAGAGAACTATTAAAGTCATGCTTTGTTGATGGCATTTTTATTGACACCTTGGCAAGTTGGAGATGCTGGGCACAGCTTTGTTTCCAAGGCAACGTGATGGGCAATTGTGTTGGTTGACACAGATTAGCACAGTGTTGAAAAAAGAAATGTAATTTAGCCTCAGTGCCATTTTATTTATATTATAATTACAGTGTTAATATGTCATCTTTTCAGTGACATGCATGACACGTGTCCTCGTGTACTGTGCCAGCATTTTTTAATGGATTAATTGCTGCACTTATGTCCCACACTAATAAAATTTGCCCTTATCATTTCATGCAAATCATGTAGCGGTGAGATGTGATGGAGAGGCACCTGATTTTCTTCCCTTCAGCTCCGCCAACCAAAAAGAAGTGATGCTGCAAAAAGTTACTTCGGCAGGCCACAATATAAATATCACAATGCAAGTGGAACGAGGCCATTAAAGGTCAAACAATTTACCGGTGAGAATTACATATGCTGGTAATTCAACAGTTGAGGGAAAATTACATAAATCACATTGAGGTCAGTGGACTGTCTTTGCAGAACAGTGTGTGCCTGCCAGAAAAAATTAAACTGTCGAACGAAGAAAGAGAGAGAGCGAGAGAGGGAGACGTGTTTTATTGTGCTTCATTTGCGTACACACACACACACACACATGCACACGTACAGGCTTAGCTGTGGATGCAGAGCCTGTAATCAGTGACCATAGCCTGAAGTTTATCATGTACTTGCAAGTGTTTAACATTCTCATTGATATTTAGCTTCAGCTGCTGCTTTACCACACTGACATTTCTTCCTTTTATTTCCCATGCAGCCCGGGAGACATCAGGGTGAGTAATACTTTTTACGTCATTACAACCCACAACATGATGAAGTTCTTTGCTGCTTCTTACCAGGCTTAAATGCTGTGGACTTTCAAACAGTCAGAAGGAGACAATCGAGATCTAAACATCTCGCTTATTTATGGCGTCTCGCTCCAAAAGTTGGTCCTATCCATTACGGTAAATGATGCTGTTTCCTAAACTATGTTCTTGCTCCTGCCTTTTTTTTTTTTCTTTTTTTAATTTTCCAACCTAATTGAAAAACATTTCACTCCTACATTAATCCAGCCTAAAACATAAAGTCTGAGTTAGGAGGGCGTGCAGAAACATGATGTCGTTCTTTGTGTCTGACTAAGTGAGCGCGTTTATGCAAACTTACTCAGTCGGCCACAGCTGACTTCCCAACTTTATTATCATATCGTAGTTATTAATGTATGATTGACCTACTTAAATAATGGTATACATTTATCATTCTGTGTGCCTCGCGATTATATATTTATCGCGCACACATGCTTCCTCTCCGCCCTCTGTCCTTCTGCTGTTTTCCTCTTCTCCTTCCTCTCGTTTTCTCGTCATCACTCCTCTCTTCAGCCCCCCCCCCCCCCCTGCGACACAGCCTCTGTCTCTCTCTTTGCTGAGGTGGCTGTACCTGCTGTGACTTTGACAAAGTAGTCTCCACGCGTGTAGTGGTGTGTTTCTGTGCACGTGTGTGCGGCGGCGGTGAGCGGCGCGCCGCACAGGAGTGTTTGTCTGCATACGCCGGAATCGTTTTTAGTTTGCACATTTGTCTTCGACTGTTGCTTTTGTTTAACACATGCAGCGTCCATCTGTGTGTGAACGCGCGTGTGTGAGCACACTGCAGCACACTCCAGCGTCTCGTGCTTATGTCATACTACACTCCTCTGTTCTGTCCTCCATTACCCCTCACTTTTTTTTTTTAGCCGCTGCTCTCTTGTTCACCTTGTTTCTGCCGATGTGACACCCATCGTCCCTCCCCCTTTGCTATCCTCCCCCTTGCTTGTCTCCTCCCTCTTTGTCCCCTCCCTCGTGTTTGCTCCTTCCTCCCTCTCTCATTGATAGTGAAGCATATGTGACTCGAATACTGAGGAGCTAATCATTATTCCACGAGCGGAGCGCAGTGCTTGGGCAGAATGTCAATCCCCCCCCCCCCCACCCCTCTGTCTTCCCCTCCCTTCCCCTCCCCTATTTTTCATGCTTTCCAAGCAATAGTTAACATGTAGACCGCATTTGTGTTGAACGCAAGAGAAAATTACAGACAAAAACTACATAAATACACAGTTTCCTATCCAAACAGTGGGCTGTGAGTGGCTGGGGTGAAGTGTGTTCGTAACGACCGTCTCAGTTTTACGTTCGCGCCTTGTGTTCAGAGTGCATGTGTGTCTGTGTTACATAGTTGTTATGTAAAAACGCTCCGCATCAATTTGTCAGAGGCAAAGCGGTGTGGGATGGAGATGAGAGAGAGACAGCTGTTGAATGCATATTTCTGGAGAGGAGGGAGACTGAGATACAGAGTGACAGCAGACTTTCAGCGGACGCAGAGAGGCCTAAATTACCAGTTGTGTTAAGGTAAATGGCCGTGTTGCATTTCAGCGTGTTGGATTACTGGAAGTCTGAATCATTTATTTGCTGCTTCCTTTGTACACGTCAGCGAGCTCAGAAGCAAGTTATTCTTCTTTTCCACTCACTGGTACACTAAAGGAAGACATGATTAATCTCTCAAGTCAACAAAATGAATGAGTGGGAGAACAAACAAATTCGACATGATGGGAATGAAATAAATAAAACCCAACAACTGGATCAGATTAGTCTGCTTTGTGTCTGGTGAAATCCTTCATATTTTGGAGGTTCCTGCTTTTTTTTCTTGGCGAGAGTTTGGGTTTTCTGCCATATTTGTCCTCATTGGGAAGTTTCAGCCATTCAAAGATCAAAGTAGTGGTCTTCAACTGTTCTCAGATGGCATTTTGGGGGCTGCAGGGAATAAAGATCAGGAAAAACTTGCGTGGCTGACGGCCAGTCTATCGAGGCTCTGTTCAGAATTTTGGAAAGTGCTTCTTTGTCATTTGTTGTGATTCTCTATTACTACTAATGTAACTTCATCACTCATCACACTAATTTTTGGACCCAGGCGCGGCTGCGGTCTCTCAGTCTGATCTGCACTGCGGCCTAATTTGCTGTAACCTTTTAGAGGGAGTTTGCCTTGCAAGTAAGTTGGTTCTCGTGAGATTGTGAAATTGCGCCGCTCCAAATGATTTCACCTTGTCAGATAGTGAAACAGCGTTCTTGTCAATCCTTCTGGGAGGCGGGTGCAGGGTTGGAATCTTTACAATGACGAAAGCAGAAAGCGACTCACTGTTTTTAAAAGCTGGCAGCTGCACAGTCCATCGACACTGCCGCGGTTTCGTTTTTATCTACACTGAGATTAATTCCAGCACTGAAAGGAAAACAAAGAACAGCCGCACGAACAGCATCGAAGTCTCTCTGAGGCAGAAATTTAAAAACAAAATGGCAAATTTCGCTGACTGATTCGTTGCCACTGTCATGGTTTCTCTCCTACGCTTCTCAAATTTGTCATATGCTTCATTGATCTGATTGGTTGAAGTCATGCCATGTAAAAGATTGACTGGCAGGTGGTTCGTTGAATCCGTCTCCATGCAGTCTTTCAGGGTGTCTTCCTCCTTGCGATTGGTTTTCAAAGGAGCAGACCCAGATGGAGCTTCGTATGTGAGCCACATAACGGACGTAAACCATCTGTCCTCAAGGTTCCAGGAGACGCTCATACCAAACATGAACGTGTGAATCCAATGAGCCCCCAAAACCACCAACCGCATGCAAGTCTACTGTGTTAACAAGGTCATGAACACACTGCAGGCGTAAACTCATTCATACAAACACTTAAAAAGGGAACGAGGCCTCTACTAAACGGTAAACTGCCATGTTGTTTTCTGTTTCCATGGAAACCAGCACTACGAAACATTGTTTTTACGTGCAAACAATCTCTGGGGCTTGCAAAACAACCTATAAGGTGCTGATATGATATAGACAAATTCACTAAAAGAAGTAAAGGTATGATGTGTTAAAAAAGACACAAAAAAGCCCTCCTACTTCGCAGCAAAGGGCGCCGCGCTGTCGGAAAAAAACGCTAAAAACCTTCGAGTGGGATAAATTGAACCAGTGTTGAATTAAAGTGCATGCGCACACAGGCGCACACATGCACGCACCACTCGACTGCGGGGCCTGTGTCAGTGTGTGTGATGGAAAGGGAGAGACAGCACATGTAGACTCCTCCTGACTTCTTGAAAACTGCAGCTGTGGGTCACAGCCAGGGGTAACGCTGCGTACGCAGCCCTGCAAACCCTCCAACACACACCACGTGCGCACGCCGACTAAAAAAAGGCTCCTTTTTTCCTTTTTTTGGGGAGATTTGAGAATTAAAGGAACGCACATACACCCCTATCAAAATGTCTGCACACACACATACACACAGACAGAAATACCACGGCCTAAAGGGACCTCTGGCGTGACATGGTTGCAGTCTAATAGGCTCAAGCATGAGTGAGTAATAGGTGTTCCAGCACTGTCCGCCCACTGGACAAAGACATCTTGATATGCACATTATTTTACGAGATGCAAAGTGAATAGGTGAAAACATGATGATGCATTTGGAGGGGGGGTTGGGTGGGAGTACGGGGGGGTTGGAGGGGCTGTGGTTTGAAATCAAAGCAAAGGGGACAGCTCAGCATTGTCACATACTATATTTGCTCTCTTGTTTGATTAGGGGACAGCTTAGTGGACAAACCGGAGTTGATGTATCCAAAGGCTGAAATCGGAGACTATCAGTTGATGTGAAAGACAGAAATAGGCTCCAACTTTACATTACACCGCTTTGCACTCAGAATATGAATGGGGCAAGTTGTTGTTTTTTTTGTTGTTTTGTTTTGTTGTTTTGCTTGGACTGGAGCAATTTGGGTTAATTAGTCGGAGACACACCACTGATTTTGTTGCCGCTTTGTTAATTAGACTTTAAACCGCCAGATTATAAGCGAACACCTCTTTTAGGAGCATTTAAAGCATAATTTACAAATATCACTGTAAGGCAACACAGTTGTTGTCACTAGCAATTACAGAGCCACCTCATGCACTGAGTGACAAAATCAATGATTCAACACACTGTGGTGAGTTTAATAGCCTGGGAGGACATGAGATGCTAAAAGAGTGCCGGGGCTGGAAGGTTAAGGAAAAGATCTATATTGAAAAGGCGACTTGGACCCACGGAGAGGAGCAGAGGCATCATAAGGCCACTGTCCTCCGTCTCGTTAGGGGGGGCTGAGACAGCATGGTGTGATAGAAATGGGGTCTGGGACTCAGGCAGTGACATCATATAGTGTGAGCGGCTTCTCCGGGGACTGTTGTCTGCTCGCAGTGGTCCCATGCTGTTGGAGAGTTGTCCCTTATATGAGTGAACATTATAAATAGTGAGAAGCGTGTCAGCTCCGTTCAAGGGACTCCTGGATGAAGTGTCAGGATGCTCTGGTGAGAGGAGGGATGATTTTCAGCTATGTGTGTGTGCGGCGCCGCATGTGAACACCCAGTGGTGGATGTGTTTCGTTTCTCTTGCTGAGTAAGTGTAAAAATGTCCACAGTTCAAATATGAAGCCAAGACAAGTAAAAACCTTTCATTCCAAAGCCGAATCTGTTAGTGAACAATGTTGTTGAAGCTTTGAAATCACCCACAATGCTGCAACAGCCTCTCAAGAGCTGCTTCACAATCACACATGTACAAGATGTTCCAGAAGAGGCCATTTATTTTACACGACATACTGTTGTTCAATAAATCTCTAAAGCTTCAATAAATAAGCTTATTAATCTCATACAGGAGAATCTGAGACGTGCCCAGGTGGTGTTGATGTTATAGTTCAGACCATAAGTACGAGGTCCTTGTTTCTTTTGTGCTTTTACTTTGCTGATAAGGTTCAAAAAACCGCTGTGAAGGATGGAAATTCAGGACACCTTCGCTGGCTGAATGTTGCACCGTGACTTGTTTTCCTGTCTCAGCCCCGACTCCGCCTGTCCACTGAACCCCAAGTAAGTCCCTATGGTGGCCGACCTGTGCGTGGCAGCTGTCAGTGTTATGAGTGAATGTGATTACACTCTGAATCGCTTTGAAAGTGCGGAAAGCGGTAAATGTGTTTTGCACTCTGGTGCAGCTCCAGGTGGATTCAGTGCTCACTTATTCCAACTGAATGTGCTGTGAATGGCAGCTCACTTGGTTTCTGCACCTTTTACTTGTAAAATTAGGCAGAGGTTGAGTGTGCAGACTCCTTGTTGGGTCTCTTATATCATGGAATATCGGCTTTTGTTGTGTGTTAATTAACGTTGCTTTCCTCAAGGACATCAGTATCTCGGCCGAGGTCAAAGCGACTCGCGCTTCAGCCCGAACTAGACACGGAAGAGTTGGATTTCACTTGTTTCCAATAACGCAGTTACGCACCAGCTCGCCGGTTGCCATGGAAACGGGAATCAACATCGCGGCTACCGCAACAGGGGGAGCCGCGTGCATTGTTAAATTATGTAGGTGTAAGTTCTGAAGTCCGTTGACGTGTTCGCTCACCCTGTAGACGCGCGGCTCCGTTGCGATTCCGGCGCACATCAGAGGTATCGAGGGTCCGCGTGGAAGTAAGAGGGGATCAAGGTGCAGCGTCGATCAGCCTCATCGGCGTGCACGCGAGTGGGAGCGAGGCGAAAAGCAAGCGCAGACCTAAACATGCTGAATGGTCCATTATCCACGATAGCAGCAGTTACCAACTTGAGGTCCAGACCTCTGCTTCTGTCTGCTGATTATAGTCGTTGTGTTCACCAGTGTTTGGCTTCACTGCCGTGTTTTGGCAAATGAGAAATTGGACAGAAGTTCAGCCGTTTCTCTCGTACGCAGTTTGTGTGTCTCCAAGTGTGGTACCTTTTAATTTTTGCTCGCTGTTTAATTAAATTGGATTTTTTTTTCAACTGGCTGATGGAGCAGCACCTTTTCCCACATTACTGTCAGACCAATAAGCTTCCTTGTGACCGTTCCTCTTCACCAATGGACAAAACCAAATTATATTTTTATTACACCTAAATTATTACTCTGTAATGGTTTCTGCTGAAGTGAGTGCTGTTTTTTTATTTTCTGGTTTGATAAAGTGTCGACTTCTTGTTTTGTTAAACTGTTTTCTCCTTTTTAGGTATTTGTTCTTTCTTAATCCTTCTAAACTCATTATTTTTTTCATCAATTATAGATAGGTTGTGGGGTTTTTTTACATGCTGACTTATAAAGAGTGGAAACGCTGAGCTGCAGCGTGACAGGAACAATTAACTGATATTCGCTCATCTATTCACAACCAAAACTTTTAACTTTTCAGCTGGTTGAAGTTGAGATAATGTGCTGGTGATATATGGACGCGAAGTAAATCTGAAAAGAAACAATATCTTTTAAAGCTTATTAGAGTTTGAGATGTAAAATTGAAAGGCACCCCGGTGGCACCGATGTTAAGGTGACGACCATAAACCACAAGGTCCCCGCTTTACTTCTTTTACTGCTTCGCTAATGAAGTTGAAGAATTATGTGACATCAAATTGAAATACTGCAGTGAAGTAGGAATAAATCAGGAAAGGTTACCTACGTTACACCTCGCGATACAAGTGCATATATGGTTGTGATAACCTCCTGTTCTGATGGGATTTATGCCTGTGTGCGTGTTTGCCTCTATTTACGTTGGAGAACGTTTGTGACATCATGTCAGCATGTTCCTCAGTATGTTAGCCCGCATGTGTGTTTACTCCCGCGTGCGCCGCGTGTGTGCAGCGTTGTGTCGATGCGCACATGTTTGTACGTCTGCATACTGTGTGTATGTGCGATGCGTGTCACAGTGCATGAGACGAATGGCGTGGTGGTGTGATAGTGTTTGTCACCCTGAGCATGTAGCCATGTCAAACTGTGTCAGGGCAGTTTACCCCAGCTATGGATGTATCACATCTCTATGATTACTCTCACGCTCCCGCTCGCTCGCTCTGCTGGCGTGCGTCTGTGTGTGAATGTGTGCTTGTTTCAGATAGGAGTGCGCTTCCTTAATGGCCAGTTTCTGCCTTTTTCTCCCAGCTTTTCCCTTATTTCAAATGCTTATCGGAGAAACTGACAGAGGGGAAAGAGTGGGTGGGTGGTGGTGGTGGTGGTGGTGGTGGTGATGGGGGGGAGTTGATAGTCATCTTTGAGAAAAAATACCTAGGGAGAAAGAGGGAGAGAGAGGGAGAGAGAGGGAGAGAGAGAGAGAGAGAGAGAGAGAGAGAGAGAGGGAGAGAGAGGGAGAGAGAGAGAGAGAGAGAGAGAGAGAAAGAAAGAGTGGGTGTCGGGAAGGAGAGAGGGAGAGGAGAGTGGGAGGGTGCAGTGAGAGAGCGAGTGAAAGAGAGACAGAGAGAGAGAGAGAGAGAGAGCGCTGATTAGATTGGAGAAAGCCAAGGAGGTACGGATATACTATTGAGCAAGGGGAGAGGCAGAGGGGAGGGTGACTAAGTGAATGCAGTTTGCCGTCGCGTGTCGCCGTTTCACAGCGGAGTCCACCGGCAGGCAGGCAGGCAGGCGGATTGGACCTGAATCAACAAATGGAGAAAGCTACACTGGATGTACGCTGCTTGTGAGGAGAGACCGAGGGGGGACCGGGAGTCTTTCTTCACATCCTTTTAATCTCTGCATCAAATAGCGCTGCGAGGAAGCCACAGGAAATAGCCGACAACTCATTTTCTCTTTAACACCCTTGAAAGCCGGAATAAAGTCAGCCGTGGGACTCGGTGGGATTTTGGAAAATTCAGCTCGGTAAGTATTTGTATATGCTGTGTATAGGTGCTATATGAGCGCGTGTGTGTGTGCTGGACTGATGCTTCTGGCTTGTGTGCTGCCACTGGTGCTTTTTTCATGAAGAAAGAGAAAAGAGATAAAAGAAGAGAGGAAGACAGGAATGCAAATGCAGTTGTGCTGCAATGTTTTTTTTTCCTACTGTGATGTGCTGTTTGCATCACTGACCTGCCTCTTTTACACCCCCCCCCCTCTAATTTAAACAACTACCCCAGACTTGACTCTGTGTGTTTGTGCCTTTTCCCCCTCAGTGCCGGTGTGTGTGAGCGAGTGTGTATGTGTGAGCTGATAATAGCAGCTCCATTGGTATTCAGCGGAGGGAGCTCCAGGATCTCGCTGCGCCTTTCCCCAGGATGGGATCACAGAGCGGGGATTGTGCTTGGCTGTGGAGAGCTCGCTGAAATGGGTGAGTGTCCATCCCTCGCTTTCTTCTCTCTCCGCCTCTCTGTATTCTCTTTCGCCTTTCATTTCCTCTTTCATATATCACCCCGGCTGTCTCCTCTTCCTCTTCCATGCGAGCCTTTTCACTTCTGAGGGGTTGCCTTTATTTTTATTCCTCGCGTCTCACCCCCTCACCCTGTGCAACTCACCTCCCCGCCACTGCCCCACCTGTTTCCCCTCCATCCCTTCTTCCTCCCTTCGTTTGTGTCCAACCGGGCGCCCCCCACCTCGGCTCATTAATCGGGACATAAACAGGCCTGTCCAGTTTGATGGATTCAGACAAAATCTGTATGGCTCACTTTGTTTTGTTGCCTGTCTCCCCCCTTTTCCCTGCATTCCCTCTTTGCCTCCCTCTCTCTTCTCCTCTCTTTGGCTGTGTCACCCCTCCCCCTCCTCACTTCCATCCCTCTCTCTTGGTCTCTTCAAGCTCGTCTCATTCTGTTTGATTTCAGACATACCGAAGACGTTTTGAGTTTCTTTCTATACACCGGCTGTGAATGGAGCTGCTGTAGGTGTGTGCGTGTGCGTGTGTGTGTGTGTGTGTGTGTGTGTGTGTGTGCGTGCGTGCGTGTGTGTGTGTGTGTGTGTGTGTGTGTGTGTGTG
>JASSRZ010000007.1:5740081-5758664 GCA_032164315.1 Malacoctenus gilli
TGTGTGTGTGTGTGTGTGTGTGTGTGTGTGTGTGTGTGTGTGTGTGTGTGTGTGTGTGTGTGTGTGTGTCCTTGACCGATGGGCAGGAGACTCTGACAGGCTTGTTTGCTCACAGCAGTTTTTGGTCTCTGGATCAGGGAGCTCATCATCTTACAGCTACAGCTGACTGAGGCACGCTCGCGCGCACGCGCGCGCGCACACACACACACACACACACACACACACACACACACACACACACACACAGAGGCATTCACACATGCATGCACTCACATCCCTCTCTGCATACACAGATGCACACTCACACATGAGCACAATGTGAGCACACACTCAGTCACACACAGCGGCAGATTCCGAGGAGGACTAATTGGGCTGAATTAAAATACCAACCAAATATACCAGAGAGAGAAAAGAGAGTTCATGACTATCAGAGTTACACAGTCAAGTCACCAAATGTATTCTTGCAGTGCCTGTGAAATGCTTTTTTTAGGTTGGTACTCAGAAAACAGTCAATATAATGAACAATGTACAAAAGCACAGTTGCTGGCCACTTTATTGGGCACGCTTGTACAATAAGAAGAGATCGAGTGCAACAGCCATAAAATCCGCCTTTACTCAAGTACGAGTGTGCAGTATTTTGAAAGCTCATTGAATTGGTTTTATATAAGGGCAATAGGTAATTTTTGAGGTATGGTACCATCAGTTTGACATCTTCAATGTTCATACACTTATTAGGAATGCCTCTTAGTGATATAGAGTGCAGCTGAATGAACACAAACAAGACCCTCAGAAATCAACATTCAATCATATGAAACTCTTTGAGACTCCCAGGCAACATTGTGACCTTTGTGAAGGCTGGATCATATTAGTTTGTAAAAGTGTGCCCACTGAAGTGGCCAATGAGTGTATATCAGTGAAGCATTTCTTGACATTAAAGAGCTGAGAGCTTCAGAGCACAGAGCTGCCCAATTCCTGTCTGGTGCAGGAGCAGAGTGGTTGCGGATGCTTCACCTCAAAAGAGTGTTCGTTGTATATGCATCCAATTTTTGCCTCAACAAATTGTCTCATTTGTTTCTTCCTACTGAATCCAGCAATGGATTTGAAGATTTTGTCAGAGATTAGTGAAAAGAACAAGTGATTAATTTTTTGGTGGTGATTTGATAATCCCAAATCCCACAAATAATGATAAAAACTCTTAACTGTCGACACAGAGGAGAAACACTGTAAATATATATTTTGATTATAAGGCATCTTTCAGAAAACTCCAAGTAGCATCTGAGCATTTCATTGCCAGGCCAAATGTCCTGGCTTTTCGTTAATCAAAATATGGTCGCCCCCTTTCAAACACACTCCCAAAGACGTTTCACTTTTTCTTTAAGTGACACCTAGATTCATTAAATTGTCTCTGGCAGGGGGGCATGTGCTCCTGTTACGGCTGTCAGTAACAATTTAAGGCCGGTCCGCAAGTCAAGTGTAGGACAGGCTGCAAATATAACCTGTCCTCTTCCCTCTTGTTTTTAATCAGTCATGTATCTGCTGAACATATTGAAGGCAGCAATCTCAGAAGAAGCATGAAGTTTCGCAAAAACAAAATCTATGCTGATTTAGCATTAATTATGTGAATATAGTGGAGACATCTGTTAGAGTTTTAAGCGGTAAACTCCCCCCCCTTTTTTTAAATTGTTCTCTACGCTGAGTCACAAAGGCAGCAAAGGCATAATCGAGTTAATGCTCTTGTAATTTTACAAAGTGTTATGATTGTAGATGAGTGTGTAAAACAGTTTCTACCGCATCAGTGTCCTCCTCCAATAAGGGTAATCATGAAAATGGGCATTTGTTAAGTGAAGGAAAGCACCAGTCTGTTAGCATTGTTCAGATTCCAGAGATATAATTAGATCAACATGTCTTCAAAAAAAATCACTAAAGTCATTAAAAGCAACTGTCTAAACGAGGGAATAATAGCAGCAGACAACCTGTGGGCTGCCCTGTTGCTGTCTTTGGAGTATTTCTCTCAAAATCAATCACAATATAATGAGACGGATCGAGCAGCGGCGATGGAACGAGTCGTTTAAACTGAAATGCGTCCTCTGAGTTGCTCGCTGCATATTAGCCCTCCGCATTTTTCCGACTGACTGCGGCTCCTGCTGTATGCTAACACAGTGCTGCCGTGAAAAAAAAATCCACACACGCAGCGTGGAAAAAGGTGTGTGTCTGCACACTCAGGGTTTGTTTACCTTTTTGCCTTTCAGTGTGTCAGATTCTGCCCAAAGGCGTCGTCTCTGTGATAGGTCCCGCCTCCAGCCCCGCCTCTGGCTCGACTGTCAGTCATATATGTGGCGAGAAGGAGGTGAGTGTGCAAGATTGATACACACACGCACACACACACACACACACACACACACACACACACACACACACACACACACACACACACACACACAGATCTGTGCATATCCAATGGATTCTCCTTCCACTCTTTACCCTTCCTGCTAACAAACATGATGAATGTATCTATTGAATTTCTTCCAATTCTCCCCTTTCTTCCTAAAGCTTTTTATTCGAAGGTCTCTGTGTTCTGCCGATGCTACCTTTTCTTATCTTTTTCACCCTCCAGCCGCTCTAATGGATCTCCTTCATGTGCACTTTTTTCCTATGGTGTGTTTTCAGAAGCAGCGAGTAAATCACCTCATATTTGCATTTCCCTGCTGATTGTTTTTTTCCCATCCCCTCCTTTCTGCTCCTCACATCATCAGACTGACTCATTTCTATATTCTTTATAGGTTCTGGGACTTTAATGCATTTTCCTCAGTAAACTAATCACAGAAAAAAAAATACACGTTATAAAAAAACAAAACAATATTTATGTCACTTTGTCTTTACTCTCCAAACACAGAAATGTCTGTTATCTCCTTTGACAGATGATTATTCCAAGGCACCACAATTAGACAACTTGGATGAAACGGATGAGGCCCCATTGGATGTCCGATACTGAAGGGACCAAGGCTGTGTATAAAACATGCCACAAGCTATTTGCTCACCATGGAACCAATATGAGTCCTCTATATTACTGGAATGTGGAACATGTAGCAGAGTGCATGTCCGCTAGAGCTAAAGACAACATTAGTCCTTGTACGAGCAAGTCGTGTCGCCACACTCTGACCAGTTACAGACTCACTGACCAGATGGATCAGAGTGGGTGGAAACACTCAGTGTGGTAGAAGAATGTTGATGGCCTCATCTGACCCATGTTGGGTATTTTTGTGAAGAAAGACCCATTCAAGTAAAGTCCAGACACAATGTTCTTGAAGCCAAAAGATTGTCCGATTTTTTAGTTTAATTTATTTTTATACTTTACTTGATTCAGTCATCTACTAAAATGTACTTTTTGGGAAGAATTTTTTCTCTGCGATGCGATGGGAATGCAATTATATATGATTAAAAACCCTCCAATTAGTTTGATTGCAAATTTAATGAAGTCCCACGAATAATAATTTATTGTCCGTGACATTTTTCCTGTGATTTTGTTTGCTGGAAAAAGTCCAGTAGTGGAACGAAAAAAAAAAAACAACAACCCAAACCGAGCCTCTTCTTTTCTCTCCTTTGCAGATCCCTCATGTGAAAATCGGTCCAGAGGAAACTCCGCGCCTGCCGTACCTGCGGTTCGCCTCCGTCACGCTGTACCCCAGCAACGAGGACCTGAGCCTGGCCATCGGAGCCATCTTACGCTCGTTCAGCTACCCCTCAGCCAGCCTCGTCTGCGCCAAAGCCGAGTGTGAGTCCACACACACATACACACACATCTCCTGTTGTGTAGTTAATAGGGGCAGAGATCTCCTGGCGCCTGACGATTCGATTCAGTGGACGACGATTCGATGATAAAAGAATACACGATTTATTTCCCCCTCTCACTGTGACTACAACATGTTACTTTCAAAACAAAGTGCTTCCCCGATGAGCCGTAATAAAAACAGATGAATGAACGCTGGTTTTTATGCTACAAGGAGCCACTTGAATTTGTTTTTTGTTTCCTTTATGACTTTCTTTTTTTAATAGAGTGACTGTGCATCCAAAGCAGCGTCGTGGTCGCACATTTTGTCCTTTCACCCCATTGATTTGACAAAAACCCCCGATCCCAACCCTCACTGTCCGCATGGCGACGCATGGATGGATCGATTCATTTCGCCTCCCCTCCAGTGTGTTCGGTGAGCCCACTCGGATGCTTTTCACTCGAGGCGAGTGTAAATACGTCGAGTGTGTTCTCACAAGCTCATTTACCTCGTTGGTGTGTACGTTGGAGAGTGCAAATGCCTCCGTGGGTGTGTTGGCACGTCCAACTTGTTTGGGCGGAGATGACTCTTTGGAGCCGGTGGACACTCATTTTGACAGTCTGGTCGTTCAGAACACGGCTCATGCCACAGCCTTTCCTATTTATTACTCACGCTCGCGCGCACTGTCTCTTATCCACCTCAGAGGGTTGTTAGGCCAAACCAATTTAATAAATATTCATGTCTGAAATGCTTTCCAGTATTGGAAGAACTTCGGGGACATTTGATTTAACTTGCCAGGCACTCAGAGAGCTTTAACATCACAGGGGGATTCAGGGCTTAGTCACTAGCCCTCTTTATTTTCATTTTGAAAGAGTGCGTTATTGATTTATTATGCACTCCCCAATCGAGAGTCGCAGGAATTAAAGGCCTTGGTTGGATGGTGGCTGTAGTATTCAAATAGAGCTTTGTGAATACGTGACAGAATATGCTATGTGCTGTAGGAAGTGGCAGAATCCTGACTCCTGACTCCCACCCCCCACCCACCCCCCCCACCCCCCCCACACTGAATAATCACTTGACTTTTTTGTCCACTTCTGAGTGAAACTGAGCCGGGCCGTCTTGTCGTGCAGCTGTTGCCTGCTTCACAGCAGCCAAGCAGAACCGTCCAAAAGCTGAAGGGCACTTACATAAAGAATTAGCGGGACCAGCGATGTCCACACGTCTCTCATGGCAGTGTGCAAAGGGTAAATTTCGACAAACACAAAGCTGTGACATTATGAAAAATTGATTCCATCATTGCGACGCTTTCATTATCTCCCCAGCAGTTAGCCTGCCTTCCCGCGGTTCCCTGAAAGTAAGCTGAATTCCTCATGGACTTGTCATTTCATTGAACTCAAAGAGCTTTGAAATGGCATCAGACATCTTTTCAGGTTTGATCATCAGCTGAATGGGAAGATAAGAGCCTTGTCTTTCACCAGGCTTTTCCTCTCATAAGAATTAGAGGCATCTCGCAGCCTGATCGTTACCGTCTGGGCCCACAAATGCGGCGTTTTACCGGTGGAGAAACTGCGGGGTGTGTTTTCGTGTAATATATTTGCCTTGAAGGTGATCTTTACAAGGTTATCGCACTCACAGACTCTGACCCACTTGGCTGCGCTATCTATCGTCGTGGAGCTGGTTGCCATGGCTGCCGAATAGGTGCTAACTGCCACTCAACAGGCTTGTTTCACACTCTGAACAACTGTGTAGGTGTTTGTGTGTGCCACAATACGTATGTGCGTTTGATGCTTTTTCATTCGATGTGCTGGGGGTTCGTTTTGCCCCAACACGCTTGTGCTTGAGAGCCTCTGTGTGTGTTTGTGTGTGTGTGTGTGTGTGTGTGTGTGTGTGTGTGTGTGTGTGTGTGTGTGTGCGTGTGTGCGTGTGTGTTTGTGCACGTGCATTTATGTACATGCGCGCGCGCGTGTGTGTGTCAGAGCTGACGAATGTCACGTGCTGGAAGTGAGACTCAAGCCACACATACCTTTTGTCATGCCAGGTCTCCGTTTTTGGCTAAACTTGAGCTCATTTCTCAATCGAACATTTTGTATTGGAAAAGATGAAGAATCCAATTGTAAAAGTGTTGTCATGATCGAAAAAATATAAAATTGAATGCTTGTTGCTGATTAATGTGAGTAATTCTTTAACACCTACAACAGACTGATTTACAGTCTTTTCTAAATCATATTTTATAGCTGGTAACTTTTTCAAATATTAATAAAAGTTACTCGTTGTTAAGATTGAGATTTTCATTTTTTTTTGCTAAGAAATCATCTTAAAAAGGAAAAAAGGGGAGTTTAAAAACTGACCCTGACATATACTTACATATTTTTGAGACTGCAGGTAATATAAAACTAATATGGATGAATAATTATTGTAAAATGAGCTCTTGCACAAAAGTGTAACAAGTTCAACAGTTGCAGGGCTTTTTAAAAAGATGTTATTTAAAGCCTTTAGCAGACTTTTTAATGCTGTTTTCAGTCCCTACGGAGTCCAACGGCCAGCATAGATACCTTTATTTGTAAAACTTGAGAAGTTCTGCATTTAGCAAAGGAATGTTTCTTTCACTTTTCAGGGGAAGTATGTGCATGTTTACCATTTTAAAGGTGGTTTGAACACATGTGTTGGTGCATGCAGCTTCACTGGCTGCTTCAGAAGTTCATCATCAGACAGTGTTTGACCATCGGCCCACTTGTTTCATTCATCTTGTTTACCCCGATGCAGCCTGATGCAATCAAGTGAACAAGACATTCTGTCCTTTTGTGACTGAGCTGAGTAATGTGTGAAGTCGCACATCTCATCGACGCCCACAAACATGCATAATAAAGAGGTACCATGTTTAGAAACTGGCCATTGTCCCCACTGCATGTTTGCATGGTATCGTGCACGCCCCCCCCCCCTTTCCGACACGTGTTTTGTCGAACGAGGTAAAGCTCAGATCTCAGATATTTTTGGGTCATTTCTGATGTGAGCGTCCCTCCCTCACGACGCCTGGGTCAGAACTCGCTATCCGAGCCCGACTGCATTATGCAGTTTTCATGAGATGGATGAGGTTAAGGACAGCGAGAGGAAGCCACTGAGAACAAGCAGAAGCAGACGGTGGCAGCGTGAGCGCGAGATGGATAAAGACGGGGAGAGGTAACTGGAGCACGGGGCGAGGACAAGACAGATAGAGAGGTTACAGCTTATGTGTGAGACAGAAGGAATATTTGAACAGGGGAGAGTGAGAGAGGGGAGGAGAGGAAGCTGTAAAGTGCATTGATTTTTCCTCTCTCCCCCTCCTTCCTCAAACTAATTAAAGTTTTGGCCTGGTTCAGTGATTACCCCACTGCTTACAGAGGCTTTCTCCTGCTGAAGGGCTCTGTGTGCTACCTCTCCCCCTCCTCCCCCCCGCTCTCCCCTTCCCCTCGGTCCCCCAGATGCCTGCCCCACCACTTATTTACATAGCTAGGGGTGCTTTACTATGGAATTACAATTAGGAAGCAGCAGAGTAGACTTTCTAGTAAAGGCTTGTTTCACACAGGGTGTCAAGTGAGTCTTGACTGCCATTGGTGATACTAATTTTCAAGAGGAATTTGTTTGAAGTGGGTGAATTGTGAAGTGCTCCGGATCTCAATCTTTATGTTCCTCTGCTTTGTCCAAAATCGGTGTGTATCCTTTTTAGTTTTTTTTGCTGGGCGGCGTTGAGCTGATCATCACACTCCAAAATGAAGAGTATGGCAAGGGACTTGAAGTTATCAGTCCATCAAACACCCTAAGACTCATCTTCATTACAGAATAAGGGTCATTTTCCTCCATTTTTGTCTCCATGGTGACATGAGCCGTCAGCGGTCAGCGTGCGGTCAGGTTTCGGTCCTCCTCTTTGTCACTCGCATGTCACCAGATTGTTGACAGAAAGCATTCGTGCCTCCAAGCCTCTCCCAAACATTCAAACTTCACAAACAAAGGTCTACCTCCTGTGTGGTGACGGCGTTCAACCACCGCGATGCCGCGACGTCCAGCACATTTCAAGTGCAGAATGAGACTTGAGACTACAAAGCACTGAGAGGGAGCACTTCTCTCTGCCTTTTGTGCAGACTGCTTTTTTTTTTTTTTTTGGTGTTGTCGATTCTTTGTTAGCAGGCACAAGTTTCGAGGGGGATTTTTTTTTTTTTTTTTACGACTTGGTAAAAATGTGAATTTCAGTCGAGTCACACTCCCAGGCACCAAGTTATGCTGTGTGAATTATATTTTGCCACGTTGCCGCAGCGCTCAAATGTCATCAGATTTTGCTGTACTGCTTGCAGTTGGATACAGATATATGTGTGCACTTGTTATCTGTAAAGTAATAACATGGTGAATTCAAATGTCAAGGTAGGTAGCACTTATAGGTAAAACATGCTCCCATAAGCTCTGGAAAACGCAGTCGGAAGCAGTCACGGATTATTGTGCAATTTACATGAGCGTACAAACGCACTGAGCACATTGTGAATCAGACACCTCAAGGTTTTTTTTCCTGATCAGGTAATTGAGCTTCTTCGTAGGAAAATCCATCACAGAATCAAGTTGTCATTCATTGCACAGATAGAGGACATCTGTCAGCTTTTTTTTTTTTCTCCTTTGCTGGCCCAGATTTTTTTAACGTGGCCAAAACTGCGAAGATCCATGCATATGATGTGAAATGTAAAACCGAGACGCCTCTCAAATGGCTCGCTGAGGGAAAAAAATCAAGTGACACATATGGGCTCAGCTCATTAAAATCACACCAGTGCGGATGTGTACCTTTGCCTCCGTCTGCGTGCCTGTGGGAGGAATGAGGAAGAAAGTGTGCTGCTAAAACATTGTGGTAGAATATGTCAAGGTGTAAATAGACGTAACCCAAACGCAAAGATCCACCCGGTGAAGGAGAATCAATAGAAAATAAATTTAGCTTGTGTGAATCACAGTCAAGGTGTGCTGGATGAAATGTAAAGCGCTGCTAAACAGCGACGAGGCGGCTCTCGCTCTGTCAAAAAGTATTCAGTCGATTCCCCGTTTTACGGTTTCAGGACTGTTGGTTCTTTGCTGTCTGTGAGAGTCGTGAGACTTTGTGCACCGATGTGGCTGCAAAACATCGAAACGGATGGAAAAAACTAGTTTTACTGAGAAATTTGCCAAATGTAAACAAACCGTTGACTTCTCATTGAATAAAGTTTCATTTCCTGGGGATTTCAACAAACCATGGTTGACCCGTCACCAAAGGTCACATCTCTCTGATCGCGCCAAACTCGTCGATATTCTATCCCATCCTGCGAAGCCTTGCGAGCTTTCGAAAATCTGCGCCGTCCTCTGACTCTGCTTCGGCTCCTCCTCAGGCCTGCTGAGACTGGAGGAACTGGTCCGCCGTTTCCTCATCTCCCGGGAGACGCTGTCAGTCAGGATGCTGGACGACAACATGGACCCCACGCCGCTGCTGAAGGAGATACGCGACGACAAAGTGGCCACCATCATCATCGACGCCAACGCCTCCGTCTCCTATCTCATCCTGAAGAAGGTCAGCTGGGAAACTTCAAAAGATTCCACACATGTTGAAGTCTTTACGTTTCTCCGCCGCGCAGTGCAAACAGTAGGACTCAGGGGGGTTTATGCATGTCTCTTTCATGTTTCCGCTCGGGAATCCAGGTTACATTGATGAAGGACACGCAGATCTTGTCGTCTGTAAAATAACGGAGCAACTTCCTCCAACTTCCACAGGCTACACATTTGTTGTGGAGGAATTAACTTCTATTTTTACCTTCTGTGCCCTCTAGAGCAGCGCAGGGAACAATATCTATGCATGTCTGCCAGCAACGATCACTTACACTCCTCTGAAAGTATTTGACAAAAGAACATCTTTTGCTGGGAAGCGGTGCAGATGTTACCCAGGCTCGGTCTGATTCATGGTGCGGCCTGTAATGCCGATAGCCAGCGCAGTGACTCACAGTTTGAATGCGAATGGGATGTTTTCACTGGGCGCATTGGAGCGGCTGTCCGCCCTCAGCGAAATGTCCTAGTGTTAGCCTGATGATGTAAAACTGTGATTAACGTATGCTCCCTCTCCCTCCCTCCCTCTCTCCTCCTCTTTTATTTTGTCCCCCAACTGTCTCCTTTGCTCAATAACTCCCGTCTTTTACCTCCCTCCCTCGCTCCATCAATCTCCCGCCTGTATGTGCTGCACCTCACCTGCCTCGTCTTTATCTTTTTCATCATTTTCTTTCTCTTTGTCCTACAGGCATCGGAGCTGGGGATGACGTCAGCTTTTTATAAGTATATCCTCACCACCATGGTAAGAGCATACCAATCCCTCTCCCCTTCCTCTCCTCTGCCTTTCACTCGTTCTTCCTCTCCCTCATCCTCCTCCTTCTCCCTCCTCCTCCTTCTCCCTCCTCCTCTCCTCCCTTTATGAGCAAGCAATGGTGCTAAGGCGGGGAAAGTATTGAATAAGGGGAGGTAGGGAGAGGTGACAGAGGAAAAAAGGGAGTGGAGATGAAAGATGGGAAAAGAGAAGGAGAGACAGGGGGAGATCTGAGACGCGAGCGCACTGTACAAAGATGTGGATCTGCAGAGGGAGACGGCAAAAAAATAAAGAAAAAGGGGTTTGAGGTGAAGGCGCTGACAGGTGTGAAGTGCCCTTCTTCTTTTGCCACCCGCCACCTTCTCTGTGCTTCCACTGTTTTCATCTGCCTCCCTGATATACTCTCCTTCTCTTCTAACATTTGAATTAATGTGTCATTTTATCCCGTGCGTCTGATCTCGCTTTTTTTTTTTTTAAGTACTTCGCCTCTCCTTTCTGCCCTCTGCACGCAACGTGATCTTACACTTTAGATGCACTTGTATGTATATCGCTTTGAAAAGCCACTCGAGTCATTTCCATCAACCTCTCTCTTTGCCTGCGACGCTGTTTTCCCTCTCCTTCTGGCTGTCTCGGCCCCCTTTTCTCTCTCCATCAGAGATTAGATGTTGTCATTCCGTGTAGCCTCTCTTTTTCCTTTATCACGCTTTTCTTTGCACAGTATTTTTCCTCCTGGCTAAGATTTGATACACTGTCAACAGTGTCACTCACCTGACTTTTTTTTCTATCCCCTCTGCAAACACCCTGCCCACCCCCTTCCCCCTCTCTCCTCCTCATCCCCAGGACTTCCCCCTGCTGAAGCTGGATGACATCGTGGACGAGCAGTCCAACATCGTGGGCTTCTCCATGTTTAACACCACTCATCCCTTCTATTTGGAGTTCATCAGGAGCCTCAACCTCTCCTGGAGGGAGGGCTGCGACCTAACGTACCCCGGTCCTGCGGTCAGTGTCCTGGACTCCAGAACGCATGCGATTAGGACCTATTTGCTTTGTTTGTATGCCACCTAACATCAGGCCGCTTTATCCCTCGCTCTGATTCATAGAGCAGTTAAAGAGATTCACTTAGTCTTTTGCTTGTATTTAATGGGTATTGATGTATCCATCTTTATGTCCTCCCAGGTGGTTTACTCGTACCTCACATCGTTTCTCTCTCTCTCTCTCTCTCTCTCTCTCTCTCTCTCTCTCTCGTTCCTCCCCTCGTTCCCTCCTTCCTCCATCACCCGCCGCTCACTCCCCCACCGCGTCTCCTCCCCTCGCTCCTCACTGCATCGGTCTCATGCGTCCTCTCCACCTTTCACAGCTCTCGTCAGCGCTGATGTTTGACGCGGTGCACGTGGTGGTGGGGGCGGTGCGGGAATTGAACCGGAGTCAGGAGATTGGAGTGAAGCCGCTCAGCTGCACCTCACCTCAGATCTGGCAACATGGGACCAGTCTTATGAACTACCTGCGCATGGTAAACGCTTCAAACGCTTCAAGCGCTTCAAATGCTTCAAAAGCTTTGAGTATTGTCATCCACTGATGTTTAAGCTCATATCCACGGACATGAAATCATCCCTACATGAAAAGATTCATTAGGATCACACATTCGATGTCGGTTCTCGGCACGATTTGTCATCATGCAGAAACAAGCGTGTCCAAAATGTAGATTATTTCTACCAAGGAGAATTCATGAGGTGACTGACTTTAACATCCGGTTTTTCTCAGCCACCAAATTGGAAAAAAAACAAGGTTTTAATGATGTTTGGCAATTTTATTGCAATCGGTGGGGTGAAAAACTTGATTAGATTAAAGACTGATTATGAAGAGTTCAGCTGAAAGTAATTAATATGAAGGAAATTATTTTTCTGATGAGGAAACATGTTCTGAGTCTGGACCAAGAGATGGAATCAGAATAGTTCTTTATTGTTCTTACATACAATGAAAGAGTTTAAATTATAATATCAGACAGTAAAATATAACGATACTGCTGTATTGACGCAGGAGTTCGCAAAATAATGGTCTTACAGTAACCATTAATGTTATTGATGTATGAAAGGTCTAATAGCTGCCACATTAAATGTTGCCAAAAGATGCTGCTAATTGCCTGTAGCAGCAAAAATGTGGGGCAGTAAGGAACACTTATGATAAACAATCATTATTGATTAAACCGCTGCTTGTTTTTATAAAATCAATTAAGTGTCAGAAAGTGTAGAAGAATTAGTGTTTCCCAAAGCTGGAGGTGACATTTTCAAATTAGACCTGAAAAATTTACCCAATTAATCGAGTAGAGAGAAATTATTCCGCCCCTATAGTGATAATCGATCAATGAAGGGAATCATTAATTTTTTTAGGGAGAAAGGCCAAAGAGGCGTTTCTCACAGCTAATAAAACCAGAGGATTTGCTGCCTCGTGAGCCACAATAAATCAGATGTTTGTGTTTTTGACTGTTGGTTGGATAAAGAAGTCTCTTGAATCACCTCACGGGGAAATGATCAGTGGTCCGACCTTTTACTCTATAGGTTCTTGCAAAATGACAACGATGAAAATAACCCATTGTTAAAAATTCTCTAATTTGATAAGATTTACTTTCAAAACAAGCACTTCAACAGTGAAGAGGCTTATTATGATCATAGTCATGCTCATTCAATGCCTTTTCAGTGGGCTCATGGATTAATGATGACAGTACACTTCCATTCAGTATCATCCTCATCTCATGTTGCATGTAACCTCTGTCTCTTGTTGTTCTTTGTCATCTCCCATGTCGAGTCGTCTGTTCCTCTCATCGACGACCTGTTGTCAAGGCAGCCAGAGTCCCATCTTTCACTGCCTCCGCCCCACCGAACCGACATCTGTCTTTGTTAGTCAACATCATGGTGTGCTCCATCTTCAGCACTGAGCCATTCATCATAGTTCTCGCTAACTGTGCCACCACCTGGGTTTTTTGGAGAGGCAGCGCTGAGCTGTGCGTTGCAGGTTTGGGTCTTGTTAGAGAGCCGTTGACTCGCTCTCTGTCTCTCTCTCTCTCTGTCTGTCTGTCTGTCTGTCTGTCTCTCTCTCTCTCTCTCTCTCTCTCTGTCTGTCTCTCTGTCTGTCTCTCTCTGTCTCTGTCTCTGTCTCTGTCTCTCTCTCTCTCTCTCTCTCTCTCTCTCTCTCTCTCTCCCCCCCCCTCTCTCTCCCTGCCCTCTGTCTTTCTGCTGCTCCATCTGAGCCTCTCAATCAGTCAGTTTTCCCCTAGTTGATCCAGAACTGATCATCCCTGTCTAGTCCAGCCTTAGACTCTTTTTCCATTCTGTCTCCTGCTTGTCTTCCTCCATGTCTTTCCTCCTGATCCGCGGTTCTGCAACCTGCGGCTATGCAGCCTTCCTGTGGTGACTCCCTGATGTTTCAGTCAAAGTCACATATAAATAAACAGTATATATATATATAATGTTACACCTGTTCAGGTTGTACCCTGACTTTGCCTGTCGACAGCTGGGATCGGCTCCAGCACCTCCTGCGGCCTGTAACTGGAATAATAAGCAGAATTGAATGAATGGATGAACGAACGAATGAATGGATGGATGGATACTATGTTACAAGCAGACATTACAGAGAACTCTTTAGTTGCAGTGAGACAAACGTGACATGACAATGAAAGTTTCAAACCTGTGCCCACTAAAGTATAAGTCACATTCTACATTTGTAAGTCACCTGCACGAGACCTTTCACTTCTGGTAATTGGTCTCGAGCCCTCGAAGTAATTCAATTAGATTTAATTCAGTTTTGTATGCATAGTGCCTGTTTCAATAAAGCTATCGCATGGCACTTTACATTCAAATAGAATAGAGGAAAAAGCTCCAACAATCTAATTTGAGAAAATGAAGGTGACCATGGACAATGGAGAAAAACCCAGAAAGAAACCTCCAGCAGGCCCGGACTCAGTGGCGGCAGCTTACTGCTTCCGCCAGTTGAGATTTGGTGATAGGAAGGAAAAACAAACAAACAAGTTGACATCAGACAGCGGGCTGATCAACACTGCAGACTCGAGGAGGGTTGGAGGCACAGATCACGATCTTTCAATTCCTACAGCTTGTGATTGTGCGGGCAGGAACAAAGAGGAGATGGACTCACAGAGGTGAGGACATGAGAGCGGTTAGCAAGTGTGATCGATGGTAGACGCGGAGCAGGTACTTCGTGTATTCATTCACACCATTTTCCTTTCCCTCCATTCTCTCCTTTCATTTTCATAAGTGCAAATCCCCGCGTCTTCACGCCTCTGTCGCGCTCTCTCACCTCACTCTCCGTCTGCCTGCCAGGTGGAGTACGATGGCCTGACAGGGCGAGTGGAGTTCAACAGCAAAGGGCAGAGGACCAACTACACCCTGCGGATCCTGGAGAAACACAGGGGAGGCCACAAAGAGGTCAGGAGTCACCTGTTATCGTGCAGCAGCCAGGTCACTTCCCCCTTAGGCTCTCCGGGTCGGTTACAGACCACCTGTTTGATTTCACAGAGCCGGGAGAGGCGTTTAACACCGAGGTCAGCCTCATCACACACTCCTCTGATCACGCACAATCTGGACTTTGAGGAGGTGCCGTTTGTTTTCCTTCGCCGTAACCTGTTGTCAAAAGAGGCAGGGTTATATTTCAGCACCAAATATGTGTTCACATTTGTTTTGCCTGAAGGCTACCGAAACACATTAGCTGCTTTTGGAGCATTCAGTTGCTCGTCAAATGGCTGCTTAACTTTTCCGGCAGATCTGTTGTATCTCTTTAAGTGTGCAGTTTGAACGCACACGCTCACTGCTCCGGACTGTCCTTGTCCCTGTATTTTTTTGTTTTTTCCCCCCACTGACTCATTTTCTGCACTACTGCAGGATGTTGACATGATGTTTCCTGATCTGGAAACATAAAAATTATACATTTTATTAGTGATTTGCGTATTTTCTTGCGCTTGCAACGAACTGCGGTTTGACAATAATTCGTAGAAATCAGCGTTTGTTGCCTGGAGCTCAGCACAGACCATATGTGCAGATGTGGCTGCATCTCTGCCATGGAATATGTAATGTATAGCATTTTTTATGGCTTCTGCGGAGTTTATCTCCCTCTTTGTTTCATATTGCACTAGATTTGCTCCAGGCTCAGTTTTGATTCGTATCGGCTTTTGTTTTTTGCCTTCACCTGAACTCAGCGAGCTCAGGTCCTGCAGCAGATGCAGCGTTATACAGGAGCAGTCATGACTTCTGCTGTTTCCTAGAAACTCATATTTTCACATCAGCGATCTGAGGCATCGAGCCCAGCGAAACCATCGGTTTGATTTCGGCGCTTACGGAAGGAAATGTCGGTGCAACCGTTTCTTGGACTCTGTGATTATGTTGTGGTGTATAATCCAGCTGTTTTACATCTGGGGTCCTGGACTGCAAAAGGAGTACGGGTATATTGTGTACCGATCAGACGATGTGCCCGAGCGTCCGCTTCTTTCGAGACATAAGTCACTCCGCAGCCATGCTCACAATAATTGAAAAGTGTCTGCCACAAATTTATCACCTGATTTGTTTTGTCGCACAATAATGCAGAAGTGTGGGGCAGAGTGAATGATGTCACGTGTTAATCAGAAAGCGTGTGTTGGAGATGAAGTGTTTCAGACCTGCCGGTTTCCACGGTAATTGAGAAGCAGCCTGCGTGAGCCTCAGTGGGTGCTGCTGGTTTCTGCAAATATTGGACAAGAGTCTTTGCAGCGAAACTCAGAGAAGCCTTCGTGCTATTAAACCTGCCTGATTTTCTTTTTGTTGTATTTTTTAAATGCAGGTCCCAAAAAATGTGCTGAAGGACGATCATTTTCACAAGAATGTAACAATAAAAGCTGGGTTTTAGCAAATATTAGCCACAATTAGATAAGGATTAGGCCAGAACAAGAAGTGCTGCAGTCGCGGAGCCCTCTGAACACACTGAAGCGAGTGAAAAGGAATCTTTTATTCCTCTGGATAAGATCCCATTATGTTACTTTTGCCATTTGATCTTTTCTCATTTTCTATTTTTAAACCACAGCAGGACTGCCGAACACGTTGGAGAAACAGTGTAAGATGTGGAAGATCAGGCCAATGAGCTGTTTTACAGCATTTTAGAGCATTATTGTGTGAAATTTGCCTTCGCTAGGCAGCATTTGAAGGAGTGCTGGGGGGAATGGCTGAAATCAAAATCCAGTTCACCTGCATTTTAAAGGGAACGTTAAATGAAGCTTGAGTACACACACCACTGCGGATCCAGATTGAGGGAATTGCGTCGCAGTCCATTGACCGCAGGAAGCACTTTCTCTTCACCTCCTGCTCATACGTCTTCCTGGCCTCCACTCCTGGCCAGGTGTCCCCCATGCGAAACACAAAATGCCACCTGCTAAGTGTACTTAAAGCCTCTCTTTGACTTAGTGGAGAGTTGGGTTGTGGTAATTAACATTTTAACTCTGCCCACCTTTTCGCAGAGTGACGCCCGTGCTGTTGCCAGGCAGTGATGGTTCACGGGGGAAAAAAAGGTCACTCTTAAATGTCAGGGCAGGATAAAGAGTGTCATGGAAAAGCTGTGATTCTGCCTGAGGAGTCTTTACCTCTCCTTTGACCTATTGAAAGATGTACAGTAATACCTGCCAAAGAAATGCCTCTGCAAGCTGCCGTTCCGCCCTGCGCGTTGGTTAGGGTATAATCACATACTTATGTACTGACGTGACTTTACGGTCTCGATAAAGTGGTAATATGTGAAGTGTTTTTCAATTTAGAAGAGGCTGCGCGCGTGAAGAGCGAGGAGAAAAAAACAAGACATGACAATGAAACTGCTGATCGTGAATACTTTTCATTACCGTCTTTGCCTTCTTGTCCCAGCTCATTGCACTGCTTGTAAACAGCAGGGTGGGGGGGGGGTCTCCTTTTTTTTTCTACGATGGTACATCGTAATGTAAGTACGTCTATGACTCCACTGGGAGCAATCAAATCAGTATGCATATACAAGCAGCAAAAGTATGCAAGTAAAGCAGGAAAAAGTACAAGACATGAGAATGTGTTTTACGCTTTAAATCACACCAACGAGGCTGAATGTACTCGCTGAAATAATACCTACAGATGGTGTGTAGCCGCCCGCAAAACATTTGCAGTGGAGCTTAACAGTGCATTATTTATCCCTCTGTAGCCATTGATTTTTCTCCCGCTTGCTTTTGTCTGCTAGATTGGGATCTGGTACTCCAACAACACGCTGGCAATGAACTCCACCAGCCTGGACTTCAACGTGTCAGAGACGCTGGCAAACAAGACCCTCATTGTCACCACCATACTGGTAAGGTCACCGTTCCCCTCTGAACCGCCGCGCTGGGGAGACCAGCCTTGTTGTCGCGTTGGCGCGCACGCTCCGCAGGAGCTCACGCTGCGCCGGGGTCTGTTTCTGCTAATTTTGCCATCGCGCTGACTGTCAGAGAAACTGACAGAGCTCTGAGAGAGGAGCGCAGCTCAAGTCAGACTGCCAAAAATCCTGGTGTTCTGGTGTCAAAGCTTTACGAGTTATCTCCTTCTGGTGTTAGTATGAGTAATGCCACATCAGAAAATCAATAGAAGTCTCTTGAAGCTGCTCCATCAGTTTCACATCAGTGTAGATACGTGATAAAGCACCTGCTCGAGTAAAATAAGAGTTCGAACACAGCTTTAAGTAATATGTGTGTGAGCCATATTTTACATGTCGATTTGTATTTCTGCGGAAAGCCAAGTTGCAAGGCAGCTATTCATTCTTTAACAGCAGAGTGAGACTTAAAAAGAACTGAAGAATTTCCCTCATACAAACTTAAGTCCGAAAAAGAAATCGATGAGACAGATCAATTCTATCCACACTGCTTCTGCTCTTTCACTGCTGTTGGAGGATGAAGAGTTGATGAACATTGACTGAGGTTGTAGCCAATGTTCGTTCCAGATCTTACGGTTTTGCAACAAAACAAAAAAAGGTTGTTTTGTTTGTCTTCAGAACACATGTACAAATCGAATAGATTTCTTCATTTAGCGGCTCTTGCCTTGAGAAATATTGTCTGTGTCCAAATAAAGACACAACCAAAGAAGCAACAAACTGTGGAGAATAAAAACTACAACCTTGTACTTTGATCATCCTACAAGATGCACGAAAACCAAACACAAAAATCTTCCCAACAATCCGGCTGAGCAGCACAGGTCGCTCAGATTGTTCGTGTCTGAAGGCCAATAAAAGCTTGAAAAGCGTGACTGCCATTGCTGTTGTTGAGGTTTTCTTTCTTTGCCTTTGTTGTTGCAGCAGAATGAATGGAATTTCAATTGCAACTGTGACCACCTGACGGCGAACAGGCTCTTTGAGGGGTCTGAGGAGAACGAGCTCAGAAGCAGCCGTTGGTTGGTTGTCTGCTGTGTGTGTGTGTGTGTGTGTGTGTGTGTGTGTGTGTGTGTGTGTGTGTGTGTGTGTGTGTGTGTGTGTG
>JASSRZ010000007.1:5786595-5802016 GCA_032164315.1 Malacoctenus gilli
ACACACACACACACACACACACACACACACACACACACACACACACACACACACACACACACACACACACATAAATACGAACATACACACAGACATGATGACTCTGCTCTTTTACAGGTTTTATACTGGTGTTGTTTCTCTGTTCAGGGTTTCAGCAGAAGCATCAACATGCGGGCACTGAGCAACATTGTGTTGCTGGTGTCATTTTCATCGTACAGAGTGCATAGATCATAGTGATAATTTAGATGATGCATTTGTTTCCAGGAGACCCAGAGGAGTTTGCATGTGGGATGCATTCAAATTTGTTCGAGCTCATGAAAACTGGTCATTCTGCTCCACAGAAAGACATGATCAATCCTGTTCATCTCACACATTGTGAAGTTCCAAGGAAACTGCCGTCACATTATTGTCAAACTGGTTCCTGTTCTTCCTGTTTATTTTAAACTGGAAAAAACTTTTTTTTTTTTTAATATTTCATGGAAATTATCAAATGAAGCCTGCATTTTTCCCCTCCTCAATATAGGCTTTCATCCAAACTACAATATCCTCCTGTTTGTTGCGTCACCTTCATTTGATTTCCAAATTCGTTTTGGGTTCACTGACAAAGCAATATCATGTTTTATGTAACGTTATGAGACCAGTGAGCAACTCAAGAGAAGAGTTCATTGGAAAAAGAAGTCACAGACATGGAGCCTGGCTCTTTAATGCACCTGCTCACCCTCAACCTCAGGCTTTGCAAATCACGTCAGCCACATCGTCTGCGTTTCAGATACACAACACACACATGTCCAGTGGCTGGACTTTGTACCACTCAAACAATGACAAAGGTGTTTCCTGAGCCGTGCTCTGAAAGATGTATTTGTAATCCTCTGAATTTGTAATTTTCATAAAATATAGGAATACTTTTTCATGAATTGTAAAAATGACATCATGTAAACTACATGCAGACTGATTCCTTCATTGTGTTTGTCTCCCAAAGAAAATCAACGTGGCTTTCATGAGTGAGAATCAGTGAACTGAGCTGAGGAGGGGAGAAGGAAAGAGAAAAGATCTCCTCATAAAATCTGCAGAAAGAGAGATGATGAGGAGACTGATGTGGAGAAGAGACCATCAACCACTCATCCAAACCGAGCTGTCTTGCCAAAGAGACTCTCAATCCTCCAACGTGACCACCCCGTCATTCCCAACATACCTTCTGTCATAATTTATCATTTTGTTGAACGATCATTAACAGGGTTTCACCCAGGGTCCTAAACAAACAGGCAGTCACCTTTTGTGAGTTGGACAAAAGTCAATACCAAATAATTGGAAACACCTGCAGATAAGACCTGCGGCTCCGCTTCTGGGTCGGGGGCTGGACAAACAAAGGACGACTTATATTAGGGGACAAAACAGCAGAAAGGGACCCAGACCACTGAAACAAAATGGACAAGAGAAGCAAAGGATCCTCAGCAATCGTAGTCTTGCTTTTGACACAAGGTAGGTATTTTCCTTACCGATTCATCTGAATCAGTGTCTCTATTTAAAAGATATCGGTCCCTGTTTTTCCTTGATATCAAGGAACCTTCTCCTCAATCTCTCAGGATTTCTGGTCTGTGGCGCTGTGGAGATCAAACCCTCAAGGAATCCCGTCCCGGTCGGGGAAACCCTCATTCTGTCTCTGTCTCCGTCCCCGAGCCTAAAGAGTGGAAAATGGGCATTCGGAGAGTCCATCATCCTCAACTGGCTCGGGGACCAGCAGCTGGTTTCCCCCAACCACACCGGGAGGGCGTCGGTCAACTTCCTGTCTGGAGCCCTGACGCTGAGCACCGTCACCGTGGCCGACTCAGGGGTCTACCAGGTGGAGAGCAAAGACCCCGAGCTCAGAGCCAGCGTCTTCATCGCTGTACTGGGTGAGACTAAACACACAAGGACTCACACTTGAGGTCAAGCTCACTCATGTTTGTGCAACAAAACAGAGTATATGAAGAGATTCACAATAACTGAGTCATGAACCAACACAATGCAAAATCGATTCACTTTTGATGGAGATCATCAAAGACCTGCTGGAAATGCGTTGGAAGAATTATAAGATTTGTTTCTGAGAAATGTGAGGTTTTCAGGTATTTCATTTTAGTCAATAGAAGGTTGCTGCAGTTCTCACAGAGCTTCTATTTCCTCAACCATTCAGTCAGTTTCAGTGAGCTGCTCTCATCATGTCAGGGCCACTTGCTGGAAACTCTGACCATTGTTGACTAAATAAGGAAGTAGTTGCTGGGAAAGGGTTCGTTAAATTCCACTCCTGTAACACAACTATTACTGCTCCATTACCTGACAACCCCACGTTCTCACTGCACAAGTTTCTGTCAGCTTGTCTTTTCTTGCTGTTGTCATAATTTCAACATTCATCACAAAACATCTCATTATTTCCAACAGAGTTCAAATACGAGCATTGCCCCTGGTATAAAAATCTCGTCTTGGGTGATTTCCATTTATTCCTTTTTTGGCCATGTTTATTCATTGATTTTGGGTTTCCGTACTCCTGATACTCTCACTCTCACTCTGCATGAAGTAAATTTCAAGAGAAGTGACATGTTTTTGGGTTGTTTTTCAACCACAAATCTATTACTTTTAAAGAAAAAAGAATGGTAAGATAAATCGTGTTGTTTTCGGAACGTCACAAAAAAATCTTGCTGTTGCTGCAAGTTGACAGATAAACATCCTTAAATCATTCAAATGAGGGACAAATAAGTATCCAGACAAGCTGACATAAAAAAAAATAATAATAATAAAATTTTAGGAAATGAAAAAATAGAAAAAAAGAGTAAGAAGCAAGGCACAGCTGTCAAAACCATAAAAGATGCAATGAGTGCGGTCGGGTTTTTGTAACTGCATTCAAAAGCTCAAGACACAGGAGGGAACAGAGGGGAGGGAATGTGCTGATGGAGTGTTTACACTACCCCTTTCTCTGGAACAGGTTCCTGTTGTGATGAGACACTATCGTCCCCAAACATTATTCAGACAGGGCTGATGGTTTTTCTCCGTCCTGCTTCGTGAAATGTGACACCTGCACTGGCTCGCCTTCGCAGCGCCTTGACCCAGACTGTAACAGCCTGCACGTGCTTTGGTTTCACGGCACCTTCACTGAAATGCTGGTGGTCTCTGACAAGTCTCTGTCTGGTGAAACTAACCAATGCAGAAGTGAGAAGAATCACAATCCTTCTCTTCTGCTTCACCAACATTTGACATCATTTTCCCCACTTCCTTGATAGCAGTCCTATAATAATTACTTCTGTATTGATTATGAAATAACAGAATACTTTCTAAATCAAGTTTCACTCAGCCTGTTTTTCATGACACAACTACTAAGATTTGAAAAAATGACAGAAACTTCAGTTGTAAAATGGCACCACAGTGGTGCTTTTCACGTCAAAACACACAAGAACAAATTTTTCAGTTTGAGAAACTGGAAATTATGTTTGGAAAATAAAAGGTTAGTATGTAATTGAGGTTGAATGTTGTTAATTATAACTTTTTGTGACCCAGAACCCGCGTCTAATGCAATGCTCAGTGTGTCTCCGGCCCTCCTGTGGGAGTTCGGTGGCCCAGCCGTCATGGCGTGCTCCGTCTCCACTGGCTCCTCCCTCTCTTTCCTTTGGATGAACGGCACCTCCGAGGTCACGGCCAGTGACAGAGTTCGACTCTCTGACGGAAACGCCACTCTCACCATCGTCAATGTAACCCGCTATGACCAAGGACCCTTCAAGTGTTATGTGTCCAATCCCATCAGTAACGTCTCGAGTGACGCCGTCGACCTTCCAATCAGCTGTGAGTTGGACGCTTCAGTTTAACAGCTGTCATTTCCCACAGTAAACTGTGTTTTCAGTACTTAAGCTGTGCACATCTATTCTGGTCTCCCTCAGACGGTCCGGATAACATGGCTGTCTTGGTGAACGGACTCAACACAACTTTCTTCTTGGTGGGCTCCAACCTCACCATGGTCTGTTCAGCTCAGTCCGGCCCCCCGGCTCAGCTTCAGTGGGCTTTCAGGGGAGAGATGCTGGGCATGACAGGTCCCCGGCTGCAGCTGCTGAACGTCACCGAGCAGAACAGCGGCCCATATTCCTGTCTGGCCTTCAACAACCACACCAACTTGTTGAACAATATCACCACGAACATCCTGATTGCAGGTGATTTTGTCACCGCAGTGACAGTTAACTTTAACATCTTTATTTCGAATCTCATCCCCGTCTTTGTGTTTTTTCTGCACAGAGTCTCCTTTTTCAGGATCCAAACAACAAGCCGTGAATGTGTTTCTTCTCTGTTTGTGGATGCTGGTTGGATTCATGGCATCTCATCCTGGCAAGTCGATACCAGTTACCAGAATGTGTCAGAATGCCTTCTTTTCCAATTAAAAAAAGCCTTATTCGAACATCTTTGAGTCAGATCTCTATCAATGCACATGATTTCCAGGACCATCTTTACCATAATTACTAATGAGTCAAATCTCTGCTCCTCTGTTACAGACCTGGGAGGACTACTCAGTCTATCGATGCCTGTGATTCAGTGAAGACCTGCAGCCAACCTTTACCAATGTGTCTGATTCCTCGATTCTAAAAAGGAAAATTTAACTAAATGTTTTATTCATCGACCCAGAACACAAAAAAACAATAATCTTGAACTATTTTGGGTCAGTTTTTCTTGATTTCTGCACCACTTTCTGTTATTCTTATAGTTTGTGCTTGAATGAATAAACGTGTTTTCTGATTACATGATTGGAAAATCGAAAAAAAACATCAGTTTGAAATACTGAAGCTGTTTTTGATCTGGTATGTTGTCGAATGGCATTCACTCATCAGAAACACTGAAATCTGCATAAGAAACTGGGAAAATGAGCAGGAAGTGTGTCCCAGAATTTTCGTCCTCATGAAGTAAAGAAATACAGAAATAAAAGCATTGATTTTTTTATGGGCATAATGCCAGCATGTTGCATTGGAATGCTTAATTCAAACACATTGTGCAAAATTGCTACATTTCAAGATAAAGATGTGATTTTTATTTCATGTAGCCTTTTATGTTCTATCTTTTATTTCTTGGAAGAATACTTCGTTTCATGTTTCATTGTACTTATTGTAAATATGTTGACCTGAAGTAATGAGGATATTTAATGACAGTATCTTTCTTAAACGACGTTCTCTTTTCTTCGTGGGGGAATAAATTTTTTGAGGGAAAAGTGACCATTCGGGTGTTGACTTCAAAGTTTCTTGTGCGTAATCTTGAATGAATCAATCATTGATCAATGAATCGCAGTTGCCAGTTTGAACGATCTTTGCCTTTGTCATGGAAAGTATGAAGAAAAGAAGCAGACTCATTTGTTCACTAGTGAGAAGGGATATTTGCTGTGGGTCTCTGATTACAGTAAACACAGTGAGGGATTGGGGAAAGGCCACTTCGAGAAGGAACTGACTTTCTTTTTCTGCAAAATGGCAACAAGATAGATCCAAAGATAATTCAATCAGGAAATGCTTGTTGATGTGGATGGATATGGAAACAGATGAGGCAGACATTGTTTAATTCTATGTCATTACCTCAATATTTCACACTTTTGAAGCAGAATTACGAAGATATTTCATTTTCTGTTTTTCTGTTTGTTCTTGCCTCTATTTTGTATGTTTTTTTAAACAAAACCATGTGATTCGTTAAAATGATGTTTCATTTTTGTTGTACCTTGAGTTACTTGATGCACTCACAAAAGATCTCTGTGTAATTCTCGGGATGGATTATGCGATACAAAGCATCAGCCCACAGTTTACAGTAAATTGCTGCTCCTGGGTGTGACCACACAAAACCTCAGTGTACCAGGGCAAAACAAGGTGTGTCAGAGGCCGGGAGGCGGCACAGTGATGGTAGGGGTTAGCATTTGCATCAAGAGAACAAGTAAATATTTGCTGATTTGGAGCCACACGATACAGACACATCTGAAGCTCCCAAAGGTTGAGTCGTATCCATCCCATCTGGCCAAAGGGAGAGTTTTTTAACAAGAGAAAAACTGAGGAGCAGAATGAAGACTTATCTGAAGCTGGCTCTGATTCTGGCAGTCATCACTTTTGCTGGTAAAATTCAGCAGCATTCACCTTGAAATGTTTTTTTTTACATTTCGTCTCGGCTGACCGCTTCTCCCCCTTCTGCTTGCAGATCAGGCCCACAGTCAGGCTCTTTCTGCCTCTGAGAACCCCATCGCAGTGGGAAGCAACGTCACACTCTCCAGCAACACCACGGTGTCTTCAGGGGTATGGTTATTCAACTCAGAATTGGTCGTGTTTATAACCCCAGCGGCTTCTATTGTGCTTGAACCATGGAAGGATCGGGCTGTATTCAATGTAAGCACTTCATCACTGGAGATCAGATCTCTGAGGGTGAAGGACTCTGGAGTGTACACCCTGCAGGCTGCGATTGGCTTCCGTGCTGGGTTGACGCTGTCAGTTCAAGGTAAGGTGGTTTCGTTTATCTCCTAAAATCCTACAAATATTGGCAACAAATGTTTTCTCCTCTACGCTGTCGTTTGCTCTGAGTTTGTCTTCCTGTTTGTCTTGTGCTTTCTTTTCAAAATTTCAAAATTCATGGTCTCGCTCCTTGCCGTGTCTTGATTTCATGCTTGCTTTGGGCTTTTTCTGTTCAGCAGTGTCTTCTCTTGTTTTACTTCTCATCAACCCCTCCTGGTTTACACAATTCTGCGTGTCAAATTAGCTCTTGATACAAGTATCTCAGCTCAGGTTTTGAAAAAGTCCCATTTCAAAGCTCAACTTTTGTCAGAATGATGCAAACACAAGCTTCAGATCTCACAGTGAAGGTGTTAAGCATAAAACGGAAGTTTTCTGGCAAATCATCATTGAAACTTAATGATGGCGTCAGAGTCAACCGGGATCGTTGTTTTCCTCAGGTTTAACCTAGACTTAATTGGATCCAATGTCGACGGCGTCACTCGAGACGTGACTCCAATACGGAGTCATTAAAATATTTGAAATCTATGACAGAGGAAATGATGAGGACTAATTCTAAAACTTGACCTGGAGCAGTTTGTTATATCGCCACAATTTGTAGAACAGAAAAATCAGCATCTTGTCAACAGCAGCCCCTTTTTTCAGTAACAAATTGTTATTGGTTTCCCCGGCAGTTCCCGTCTCCAACGTGACGCTGAAGGCAAAAGCGACCAGCCTGGTGGAATACAATGACACAGCAGTTCTCACGTGCTCTGTGTCCGCCGGCACGTCTCTGTCCTATGTATTCCTGAATGGCAATGATAACATCACAGCCGGTGGAGACGTGCAGTTCAGTGACAGAAGTGCCACGTTCCGCATGAAGGCGAGCCGCCATTATCAGGGGCCATTCAGATGCAACGTGTCCAATGGAATCAGCGATGGAATCAGCAATGCCGTACACCTGAACGTCAGCTGTAAGTCTCGGGCTAAAAGATCGTAAATATAGAAGTATCTGTGTGAAGAGAGCACCACATTGACACTGATCCACTCAACTGTTTGTTTCTTGTTGCATCAACAGATGGTCCAAGCAATGTAACACTGACAGTCACCCCCGCGATGATGAGCACATACAAGACAGGAGTGAACATCACCCTGTCGTGCTCGGCGGAGTCCAACCCTGCAGCCAGAGTCCAGTGGCTGCACAATGGAGTGAGCCTGAACCATTATGACTCGCATCTCAAGCTGGAGAACGTGACAGAAGGCCAATCGGGAGATTACACGTGCCTGTTAAGCAACTCAGTCACCCTCAGGTTCAGCAGTGCAAGTGCAATGATCTGGATTTTGGGTGAGGCTGGACTTGTGGGGCTTTTCCCAAATTACATCCACTACTTATGTGGTTTATGTACAAGCCTGAAAGGTCAAACTCTAAACATGTGGACCACTTTCTTCTACTCACAGATCCGATATCCTCCGTTGAGGTGACTCACTCTGGTCCAGCAATACTTCATCACCCGCTCACTCTGCATTGTGAAACCGAAGGAACGGTTGACAGAATTTACTGGAAAAAGAATGGCTATCCTATTTCTGCTGACAACACAACCTTCTTTGGCATGAACAACAAGACACTGACTCTCAACCCCGTCCAACACTCAGACAGCGGACACTATGAGTGTCAGGCTTTTAATTCTCATCACAACAAGACTAGTAAACCCTATGATGTCGTTGTCTACTGTAAGTATCAAATATTTCATGTCATGTAATCTTTCATGTAGGCGAATGCCAGTTAAACATCACATGAATTTGCAGTTGTGCTGGTTTCATTCAGTTAGTAGGTTGTCTGGTATGTAAAACTTAAATTGCTGAAACCTCATGATGAAAGGAAGTTCACAATTTGACAATTGCCCCAGAATTGAAAAAACACCTGTTTTCTGTTGGGGGTTTTTTTAACGACCATCAGAAATAACGATGCAAAACCTAACAGAGGAGATATCTTTCAGATATCTTTCAATCAGGTTCGTTCTGAAATATGAACATTTTCTCAAGGCATCAAGTTGATCCAAAGTAGATCCCGTTTAGCTTATGCTAAAGCTAACAGAGAGCAAGTCACCAGGACTTCAGCTGTTGAACTGGGTTCTCAAAACGAGGCCAGAGAAATTAATTGGACAGTGTTTGTGAGACTGTTTCTAATTTTACAAGATTTCGATTTTATTATTATTTAATTATTATGTAATTATTTAAACCATGCTCTTCTCAGCTACAACTCTTCCTTCATGTGTTCAGATGGACCAATGATGCCGGTGATCACTGGACCACATGTGGCTGAGACAGGAGACACAGTGACACTGAGCTGCAATGCATCATCAAAACCCTCCAGCTCCTACAAATGGTCCCACAATGACAAACATCTCTCCAACATGTCTGACTACGTCACACCTCCTCTCACCTTGAACATGAGTGGAAAGTACATCTGCACGGCCTTCAACCACATCACGGGAAAAAACAGCACTGCCTACAAAATGCTGACCGTCATTGGTGAGGCCTTGATACAGTTTTTTTTGTTATGTTTTGTATTTTGTCAAAAAACTGAGCATGTAAACAAAACTTAACAAAATTTGTGGTGTGTTTTTTTCACTTCTTGTTTCAGATCCGATTATGCATGTGCACGTGGAAGGACAAACGAGGCCCGCCATGAGCGGTCACGCGTATAATTTAACATGTAATGTGACAGGGCCAGTCGATCACATATACTGGATGAAGGATGGAAAGCCACTGCATGAGGACAATTCGATTACTTTCTCCATGGACAACAAAACTGTCATGTTCATGCAGCTGGACCGCAATGACACTGGAAAATACCAGTGTAAAGCCATCAATGCTGTGGGGAACATGACCAGCCAGCCGTACATGCTCCTGGTCATCTGTGAGTTGCCAAATCCAAGTGGCCAGTTTTAGTGCTGCAGCGTAACTTCAACTTGTCTCAATCATCTGCATGGTTACGGTTGTTTACTTTCTTCTTTGTGGTTGCAGATGGGCCAGAAACTCCGACCATTGAAGGGCCAGCATATGCTGAGATAGGACAACGGGCAGTCTTTACCTGTTTTGCAATGTCAGAGCCCCCGAGCACATACAGCTGGCAGTACAAAAACAGGACTGTGTCCAATACTTCGGTTTTAACAACTGATCTTTTGACCTTAAACATGAGTGGAGAGTACATCTGTAAAGCCTACAACAACATGACGATGAAGACCAGCAAGAGCTCCAAGATGCTCACAGTCATCGGTATGAAAAAGCAGGGCTAAGCGGGGTGGCTGGGGGGTGTTGGGGGCATCCTTCACTACAGGGCTGGTGAAAAACTATCTTCAAATCATTTGAATCTGTGACCATTTCTGTTCATTTCCAAGAGCTCTTTGTGTTTGGTGTCTGCAGAGGTCATAAAGTCAGTGACGATCCAAAAGAGCTCCGTCCCAATCCAGGACAAAACCTTCACTCTCACCTGTGTTGTCGATGGGCCCTACGACTCCATCTACTGGACGAAGGACAACATGACACTCAACATGAACGGCTCCATGATGCATGGCTCCATGATGAACAACTCCATGAACAGCTCCATGATGAACGGCACCATGATGAACAGCTCCATGATGAACAGCTCCATGATGAACAGCTCCATGATGAACAGCTCTATGATGAACAGCACCATGATGAACGGCACCATGATGAACGGCACCATGATGAACGGCACCATGATGAACGGCTCCTCAACTAACCACATGTCCCACCACAATAAAAAAAACACACTCCACTTCACCCCAGTGACAACACAGGATGACGGGACTTATCGTTGTGTTGCCGTAAACAAGGCTTCTCACCACAAGAGCCCGGAGTACAAGCTCCTGGTGAACTGTAAGTTATAAGCGACGGAGTCTTTATTGAAAATCACTGCTTTCATTTTGAAATGTTGTGTTCACAAGTGGCATTGCTCAGAAAAATGGGTGGCCATTCTTTTAATATTTTACATTTAAAAAAAAACATGAAGAAATAGGAAAAATATGAAATTGTTGACACAAAGAACAACTGACCAACAGTTCTGCGTGTTTGCAGATGGCCCCTTGAGTGTGAAAATAAGTGGTCCACATTGGACCAATCTGGGCTCCAAAGTGTCCCTGACCTGCTCTGCTGATTCTCGGCCTGAGAGTGAATTCCAGTGGTTCTTCAACAACTACTCGACTCCGCTGAACAGCGGATCTGTTACCTCGTTCCCCGTGACGCTTCACACGCTGGGGAAATACATCTGTGAGGCGAGGAACCCAGTGACCAACATCACAATGTCCGAGAGTAAAATGTTCGCCATTGCAGGTGAGTGAGCTCCGCTGTCGCATTTCATGTTGTCACAGTAATGCCTCTATGTCTGAATGAGTCGTTTTGCTCCTCATTTGAGAAGGCATAATGTTACCAAAAAAGTAAAGAGTGTCATATCATGAAAAACAAAGACTGATTTCATTCACCAATGGTAGTTTCTTTTTATTATAACAAGAATACAGTGGCAAAATACTTGATGCTGTAATCAAAGTCATTTCTTCTCAGAACACTCATATCTCTTCATTTCCATCTTCAGGTCAGGACTCTACCATCTACTTTGCTTCCCGGAGCGGTCTGATGATGGTTGTTGTCTTTGCTTTGTCTGCTCCTGTGCTGTTCATCTGAGTCCTCCTCGTTGAGCCGACTTGCCAGCCTGAAAGGCTTTCTGCCTGACAACATATTTAGCCCCCACCCCCCCACCATCCCACCACCACCACCACCACCACAAAAAAGTGGAACTCTGTATATTTTGAATGTAAGAATGACAGCGAAAGTAAAAGTAGAATTTCATTAGAGCAGCATCTGTTTGTTTGTTTTATCTCTGAGTGTTGAATAGTGAAGTTATTTGCAAGCAAAGTGGTCGTTAACAATGTGGTCACTGTTGTCACTGGCCTCGGGCCAGTTCAGGGAAAGCACTTTACCCTTGCATATTTTCGGAAAAAGCATGTGAGTTTGTTCCTCTGAATTACCTCTATTCACTTTGGAAAGCTGCAGTTGTTTTTGTTAAGGATGATTGTAACAGAACTGCAAGCAAATGTGTGTTCAATCATAACTTGATTTCTTGTGTTTATTCCTCATTTAATAAAGAGAAAGTGAATTCTGTGAAAGCCGTTGTTGCAGTGGACATATTTTGTGGTTAAACATTGTCGGAAAGTCTGTGCAAAAGCAACTTATATGAAATATATTTGAGATAAATGTGTCAGTGGTCATTTGAAAAGCATGTCGGTGTACATTACGTAAAGAAAGCACCTTGTTACTCATATTGGAACACTGGGATCAAATTTCCTATTTACAGGACTTCGGTGGTTCTTTGCTCCGGGCACCCGGCTGCACCGCCTCAGATTCTTGTATTTTTCTAACTGGCACAGCCGTTTCACTTGTGGTTTGATTTGATTTGGACAGAAACAGAAAACAGAGTGCAACAAGAAAAAAAAAATCAGTCATCCAAAGTCTCTGAAGTATCAGTGTTCTTCCAGTTGTGATGATTTACTGAATACAAAACTTTTTCTTGTTATTTTATTTGAGTTTTTGGAGACTCTTTCAAGGTAACTCACTTCTTTGTCGCTGGCGCTTGTGTCGAGCAGACCTCAGACAGGGACAGGGTGCATTCATCAGTTCTGCCTTTCCTGCAGTTATTCAAAACAAATGAAACTTTAAACACCACTTAGATAAACCTCAAAGTAAAGTTTCTCTTGAATTTTACCTTTACAGTTACAGAGCCTGTTGTGTTGTTTGAGATTGCCGATTGGACGTGCACCTTTCAGTGGTGTCGTAACACCAGAAGCTACAAAAGAAAATAGTATCTATATTTAAAAAGACTGATTCACATCAACTAAAATTAATATTTCAGACACGTATTGAAATCTATACATATAAAAATTGAACTGAATGTACCGACCATCAGCAAACGGGATGATCGTCAGTGGTTTTTCATGTGTGTCAGGAACACCTGAGAGAAATGAACTAGTTGTTAAATGAAGTTAAAAGTTTGAACACAACAAAGTCAATGCAAGCTTACTTTCAGAAAACGGTTAAAAAAAAAGGTGATTCGGTAGAAGTAGGTTTCATAATACCTTGACTGAAGTCACTCAAAAGCAGCAGTACAACCAGCAACAGCGAAAACATCTTGAGTTCCATGCTGCAACAAAATCCAGCTCCTCTGTGGAGGATGTCAACCCACCTTGGCACCAGTCAGGTAATGAAATGCCTGTTGTTCAGACTCTTTATAAGGGGCCGTGTTAACGTCTGAGAAAATAACGAAGGCACATTCATCATGTGCCAGATGTGAGGCGTGTCTTGACCGGACAACCCGTCAAGAGCGGCTGGTGGTGACAGGCTGCCAAGATTTGCACAGCAAGACTTATGCGGGTGAAACGCAATAGCTCGTTGCTTGCAGAGCATGCTGGACAATGCCTGGACTGATGTACACAGAAAGAGTATCAGAATGCTCTAAGTGCTAAGAAATTCAAATCAAAGTGCTTCCTTGTTTCACATCAGGTTGATGCATTCTTTTGTTCTTAGGAACCACTTAGGAACCCCAGTAGTCATAGTTTTTCTGTAATGTAGACTGGGTCCAGGATTGTCGAACTGGATAGACATATTTTGGTGGATTTGGTGGAAGTTAGTCTCCAACCAAAACAGCGGGCAAAATGGAAAGAGGGCGAACTTCAACTTGTTCACCCTCCTTGAGTTTCAGAAATCCATCCCTCTGTTCATCGTCAAGTCTGACACGGGAACAAAAGCCGTAAACCAAAAATGATAAATAGCTATGACGTGTTGCATGTGAACGTTCAATGAACTTTGGGATTCAAGACTAATCTTTGGACACCTTATGTTGTTGTTGTGCTTCAGTGCAATGCAACATCCCACTATCAACCCGCAAATCTAATAAATCATTCAGGGAAAGCTTTTTGTTTTGATCTTTAATGCTTTTTCGTTCATCACGTACACTGTCATCAGCAATCCTGCACAGCGATTCCAGCTCCGTAGCATACTCCTTATTCGAGGTTTAGAAGCATATCAGCGTGAAGTAAAGCCTTTTACATGGTCTACCGCATCATACCATTGCAAAAAGAGGTTTCACATGAAGCATGAGCAACTTGATGTGTTGATACAACTTTACAGACTAATCAAAACAAAAAGGACAGCTTTGACATGGGGAAAAAAAACAGGAAACAAGTACATCATCACAAGGATAATATGACATGATGCAAAAGAAGAACACAGTAACAATTAGTTTACATATGTAGACAAGATAACAAAACCTTTGGTTATTCAAATAGTGTGGACAAAAAAAAATACACCAGACATCACAGTAAAGCTATTACCAGATAAAGGTAAATTATGGAACTCAGAGAAATGCAGAAGCCAAAAAGACAATTTACACCAACTATACAGACAACTTCTGTCACAGCCTCTGTTCCCACACACTTGTCGGTGCATTTTGTCTTTGTGGGTCTCTCCTTGCAAGGTTATTTTTGACATAAACGGAAACACAAAAAAATGTATGGTCCCATTATCTGTAACAGTGGTCACCAACCCCAGCCAGGAGGACTTCCACAGATAATCTGTGGTGCTCTCAGCCCTCTAACAACTGATCCACCATTCAAGGTCTAAATAAGCTCAGTGTGGTGCTCCTTGGAAACAGGGATGCAGATCACTGTGGTAGTGTAGTCAACTGATTTGCTCAGTTCTCAGCAGGTTTATCGAGAAGGGTCGTGATAGATTTGTGCAGAGGTTCGCACACGGCCTTGTAGCCGTCAGCGGTCAGGTGAAGGTAGTCGTACATGTGCTGATGGGAGATGGTGCCATCAGAGTGAACGAAGCCCGGGTTCACATCGAGGAAGGAGGCGTGTGGAAGGGCGACGACGGCTTCCCCAACCAGCTTGTTCACTTTGTCATTTCGTTCACGCAGAGAATTGGGTGCTTTGCCTCTGGGTAGTAAACCCTGAAAAATGAATATTGGAACTTTTTCAGTTTTTAACCACAGAAAATGTGCATTTTGTCACATGTCACCAATCGGACTTCTTCAGAAACTCTACATTAGCATGCAAATTTCAGAAACTAAAGGTGGTCCCGTTTCTATGTTGTTTGACGGTTGAAGAAACTCCATTTCCTGTGTTTAAGAAACATGCAGGTGAGTGCATTACAGCCTTTTTTCCAGGAATGCATGAGAGAAAACGTACGAGTACAAGCGTGTGGGCATGGGGGAGATTGTTCTTGATGACTTGGATAATGGCCAAGATGCCGTCACAGATCTGCTCAGGAGAGTGTCCATGATTGTTGGTGCCAACCCAAAGAACCACAACCTACAACAACAGAAGAAGAGGGAAATGCCTGGCTGAGCACATGTCATTAATAGTTTGGGGTCAAAGTATCTGGGACTCAGATTTGAGCACAATCAGTCCTTTGTGTGAGTAAACAAGTGTGATCATGTCCTTTCTTTGTGGCAGTGCTTTGGACCTTTGGGCTGATGTTATCCAGTTCACCGTTGCTCAGCCTCCACAGCACATGTTGTGTTGCATCACCGCCAATGCCAAAATTAAGGGAATGAAGAGGAGAAAACAGCTGCCGCCAAATCTGCAGACAAACCACAACAGATAAGAGTTTAAATGGTGAACAACCAGTTCCCACGGAGTGAAGGCATGAACATATATTTCGGAAAACTTTAAAAACTTTAACATGCAGTATATGCAAACAGACAGCAATCAGCCATTATGTTAAACAAGACGCGACTCGACAAAGCCTCTGTAGGTGCCTTGTGGAATCAAGGCCAAAGTCTTTAGCAGCAGGTTTTTCAGGTACAGGCAGGACAGGTTTTTCCAGCAAGTGTAAATTATATTGAGATCTGAGGAATTTGGACAGCAAGTAAACACCTTGAAATT
>JASSRZ010000007.1:5810629-5830748 GCA_032164315.1 Malacoctenus gilli
TGAGTTAAAGTTGCCATTTCTGGATAAAAGGAACTGTCTTTTTGAATCTGTAATAAGATCCTTTGGGGCTTTTTTTTGTCTTGCTTTCTTTTTCTTGTTGGCAAATCTTGAAGGTTGTCCTCCTGCCGGATGTGGCACAGGATGCTGTGGACAGAGACCACTTTCAGGTTTGTCAAATTTAGTTTTGAAGACCGAGTCCAACTTTCTTAGTTTAACAATCTGACTTCAAAACCCTTGAAGAAAATTTTATGACTTTTACCAATGGCAATTATACCGGTCTTAAATAGGCTCATCAGAATGGATACAAGACTTATTTAATTGAGTTGTTTTAGTTTTTTATTTAACCAGATATATTTATTTCATTTTGACTGAAAGTCTGTTATAAACTGGACAACAGTCAGACTTAAGCACAGACTTGTGCGACTTTTGTGAAGAATGCAGAATCTCTTTTTTTTCCCTACCTTGCACCAACCTTCTGTAGATTTATAACAGTAATATGTTTCAGAGTCAGTTTTTGCTTCTTACCAAGTTGCAGATTCACCCGTTTCCTTCAATGGCCACCGAGCATCCACTGTTCCCGAGGCGTCGATGTGTTTTGGAAGAAAGTTTAATCCTAGCAGTAGTGAGAAAGATTCAGTTCCCCTTTTTGTTATGTTTTCGTATCCTTTTCATTCTGCAGCCACTTCTCCTCTGGACATTTATTTTAAAATGCACAATTTTAGCTTCACCCGCTTTGAGTTTACTGCTGTTAATATCTCGCCACATAAGTCATTTCTTTGTTGTTTTTATAGCTCCAGGAAGCAGAGAAAAAACAATTCAAGCCCAACTCAGGCTCAAGTTAGGAGCAAGAACCCTTTGATCAGGGATGATGGACATGTTGAGCAAAATGTGGGATATTCACAAACATTAGACTCTCTTTTACATTTTTGGCCTCCTGTTTGTTCTAGACCATCCGATCTCATTAATGCAGGCGCGTTAGTACGAGACCAAACTCTCCGACTGGGTATGATGCAACTCACAGTGACACATTACGACCGTCTCTCCAGACGGTCGCGCGCGCATATTTGTTTGGGAAAATCAGGATGTACATTTAATCAAATCACTATTCTGCCGCGAGGTTCTTACCTGTTCAAAGGACTGTCGCTCAGCTCACCATGCTGTCTTCATGAGCACGTTTATACTGTGACTATCCAAGAACCAGCCTGAATTCGAAAGAAGAACGTTGCTTCAGCCATCTCATTTCCTTTTTTCATGACTCCTATAGAAGCATGCAAATAGGGGAATCCCAGTCCTCCCAAATGATTTTATTCAGCACGTAAGTGCATTTCAATTAACTAAGCATACAGAGATCAGTCCTTTTTTCTAATAATGAGTGGACACATTGAAGATTTTATTCGATTGCATTCAGTGCCAATAAAAATAAAACATTATGTAGGAATTTTAGACTTTTATGGCATTTGTAAATTGAACACATTTGGATCCATTTTTTAGCTGCACCTCTAGCCTCTTGCTTCCACTTCAAACAGGACATAGTTCAAATTCACAAGTATTATACAAGTTTATAGAAAGCCAAAAAAAAAAAATCCAAACAACAGAACAGATCGTTCAGATCTGCAGTTCTTCCTTTTGGTGTTACATTCTTCAAAAGTTATGACCAAGCTGAGTCTGACTGAAAGGAAAAAAATCATAAATAGCAGATAGCAGTCATCTTGCTTTTAATTTACTGAGCCTCCCTTTTCATCCTCTCATCTGCTGCTCCCGTGCCAGCTGACAGAGTCCACACAGTGGCAGGCAGGCCATGACCACCCAGTCATCACACACTGATCCCTGTGGGGAAAACACAGCCACGATGAAGTCTGATGAGAAACACATACTTAAGATTGTTCATTGTGAGGGAATTCTATTTATGGACACTAGACCACAGACTCTCCGACTCAGCATTCAAAATCTCATCGTGGTTGTTGTGTTTTATTTGTGTTCCAGTCAGTATTGGGATAACCTCATCACACTTACACCAATGTTGTATCTGTGGCGAATGCTTGTCCGCAAAGCAATCATGGCTCCAGGTAGAAAAGGCAGGCAGCAGCTGTCCCCATTGTCCTGAGCCACCTTACAGGCTAGGATGCAGGGGATGAACGTTGCACAGAGACCTGGAGGGCCCAAAGGAGCCTCATGTTTTACCAAAATTCACCACTGGGAATATTCATCTAATTTTACAAACAGACAGAGTCACGTACAGATGCCGCAGTCTTCACAGCAGTCGCACACGTTTGTACTCCAGTCCGACGTTGCAGACGACACCGTGTACTGTGTGACAGAAGCCTGCGGCTGTGAGCTGATAGCACTTGAGTGGAACGCCATGGCTGCAATTAGAAGTTAGAAAAGTCACAAATGTCTCCTCCAGCTCTAAATTTGCTGATGATTCATGATTTGTACGAATATGGGGACAGAGAGCCTCTACACCCCCCCCAAAAAAATCATGTTTTTAAGATCAGAGCTGTTGCATACATATGATATTCAGGTACAGCATCCCTGAAACAGCACAATTGTGCAACGTGATCTACATCATCAGCATGTTTACGTCAAACTCAAATTTTCCTTTTTAAACCAAAAAAGGAAAAATCAATCATGATTATTAAGTATGATGAATCAAATAAAAAAATTAAAAGCTATTCATCAGAAAGCGGTTGTAAAAGGACATTTAGTTTGGTGCCGCATCACATTTTACCTTCTCAGAGTATGTTGGGGGCTCCTGTGAGTGCCGTCCAATGTTGACCAGGGCCACAGTTTAAGTCCCAAAAGATGAGAGCATAGACATGACCGCAGTTCTTATACTCAGTGTGTGAGAGGGACAAATCCTTGTTTTATTGACATACCGCAGCAAACACTACTCTTCCTGGTAAGGAAAACGCTCAAATGTTTAGTTTTGGGGTGTATCACGCTTTTTAAATAAGTGCTCATTCACAAGATGTAGTTTTTACCAGCTGAGAGTGGTTGAAACTTGCATGCTTGTATATTGAATATTTGTACTTCAGCAACTAATTAACCAGCTTTTACATGAGGTACAGGTGTGGTGTGTGTGCACTCTGGAGGTCCGGCATTGTTCATCCAAAAATACGAGTGAAATAGGGAGTGATGCAAAGCACAGGTGTGTTAGGACAGCCCATTCTTCAACACTGCGACGCCACGTGTATGCACAGTGTGTCTCTGTATGTACATGTGAGTTTGGAATAACCAGAGAAAAGCATTCAGCACGTGGCTGCTACAGTTATATGACGATATTCACTGGACCTGACTAGATTTCCATTGCATGGATGCAGCTCTGACCTCTGATGAATGTGTGTGGATTGATAGGACGAATTGAAGCTTTGGCTTTGTCTTGCACTTTGAAGACGTTTCTTTCGTTGAATTGAAATTATATTTCAAGGCCACTTCTCTGTTTCAGGTGTAAAAATGTGGAAGGTAAATTGTGACCACAAAGACTTTCAATGCCCTTTAAAAGTGAAAGGCACCGTAGTTACGCAGCTGAGACACCAGATAGTTCTTGCTCATTTTTCAACTTCGCATTTTATCCAAAATCATAGTTCTGGAAGCCTTGATTTCACAATCATCAAATGTGTTTTCATTGCATTTTCAGTCCACTAGAGAGCACTGAGACGTTTGTTTTTAGCTGTAAAATGTCTTGCAGGCCTGGAAAGATGTCTACCCCATGTTCCAGCCGAGTGACTTTTGAGTCACTGAAGTACAAGATTAGAGATCATCGTGGAACACAAAACGTTCAAGTTCTGTTGAACAAAAAAAATGGATGTGTGGAAGCAGATGTTAGTCCACTGTGAACCCGCAAACTGAAGTTGAAGGAATACATGAGTGTCTATTGGTTCTGGTTCTTATTTCCAAGTTCGATCGAAAATAGCCATTTGAGCCAAAACGAAACCAAATTTTAGTGATCTTGTGCAATGCCATAATTTACCAGACGACTCTCAGTTGAGACTGGAGGGGGGAAAAAACCACAGGATTGGCCAGCTCCTCACAGATGTTAAACACAGTTGTTTCTTGAGAAAAAGTCCTGTGCTGAAGGAAGTGGAGCTGTCTGAATCTGGTCAAAGTTCTGAGTCATCACAAGCCCGGATCGCTTCATCCCCACTTGTTCTCCCAAAGTCAGTCTGCACGTGTTGATCTGTGGTCCACAACTGCTCAAGCAAGCACTTTTGAAATCAAACTTTTGCCTTTAGCGCTGTACAGCAGTGACCCGAGCAGAGTACAAGTAACATGCAGATATTTCACAAGATGTTTGCACTTGTGAAGCACATGCAGGAAACGTCCTGACCACAGATCAGTTTGATAACGTTTATGATTGCCCCTCAGTGTAAGTTTCATTATTTTAGGCGATGTGTAGATGGTTTTCATTATCTTCCTGACAATCTACACATTGCTTCAAGGGAGTCCTGTGGGTTGCATCCTGTGTTCTTCACAAGCTCTCATAGAGTAAGTAGTTCTTGTCTTTTATTATGTTGTTTGGTTTTAATGTGGAGATTTCTGCTGAAAAGAATGTCAGTGTTAAACAAAATGTAGAGAAACCCTCCAAAGTTCATTGCTCTGTATTTCAGTGTAGGCCAAGTGTAATGCGTCATATTTCATGCAGGCTGAACAACATAGTGGTGCTGGTAAATTTCCTGTCTAATCAGCACTCTCACTTCTCCTTCAGTTGTAAAGCATTGTTTTGTAAAAGCAAATTTCTGCTTCTTAAGGAATTAGAAAAACGTTGCGTTGTCAATTTGTTTTCGGAGACACAAGCAACTTAAATGTCACAGAACAACAGGTCAAGCTTAACTGTTAACTGCACACTCAGGATTTAATTGAACCAACAAAGAATTTTTTTCCTCCCACCAGTAATTGTGGCCGATTGCTTTTCCGAACATTTTCTGGCTGAAACCTTTTTTGTGGGGAATTTAGGTTGTTGATACAGTTGATACAGTTGTTACAGTTCATTCCCCAAAAGGAGATTTTAGAGCACTTTTAAAAGTGAATGATGGCAAGTAAAACAATTCTGAGCAGTTTGGCGTTTGATGGTCAGTTCTGTTCATTATGGCTGACTGCTGCAAGCACACAACTCCACTGTTGGTGTGAATATTTGTTGTAAAACGGATGTGTGATATCAACTCAAACGGTTAAAAAGACACTTCTGTTCACACATTTAACTGTCTTTTGCCAGTTTAGACCAAAAATCTGTGTTTTGTTTTTTAAAATCTGACTTTTACATCTGTAGTGGTGCACCCCAGTAAATAAGATAAACAAGTTTGTTGTCACGCATGAAGCTTGATTCGCCCTGGCATCGGGTGGGGTGGCAGGTGTGAAGTGTGCAGCACGATCACGCACTCGTAATATTTTTAGAGTACCCACTCATGCTCCGTCTGCACTGCTTTTAACTTGCTGTCGTCCTTTTTTGGTATTGTTTTTGATACATGTCACAATTTTCCTGAGACAGTCACCAATTCACACTACAGTTGTGCTTGCGTCTCGTCTAACTTGTTGGAGGGGTCGGTTCCTTAATTCTCACTTCTTCTTTTTGGTCCGTACGCAGACCACAGATAGTCTGTAGAAAAGGGATGTTTTACTGATGTGCTTGTGAACAGTGTGCTGTGTTCACTCTTGGAGGTTCCTACTCCCTCTTTCTTCTCCACAAGTATGGATCTATTCAGGCCAACCACTGAGGATTACTGGGTGAGTATAAATTCCCATTTGCATGGCAATTTGATGATAGGGAAACCAAAATACACTTTGCATTTCACAATAAGCTGACAACATTAATTTAACCTTTTTTCACATGGAACACCAATCCCTGAAAGGAATTAGGGAAAAAAGAGGAAATTTGTGTGTGATTTCTTGAATAACAACTTCTCTTCTTTATTTTTCTTCTTTGTTTAGGAATATGAATATGATGAGAACTTCACCATTTCCCCTGAGACAAGTGGGGTTGGTGCAACGCCGTGCTTACAGGAGGACATCTATGGCTTCGCAGAGAAGTACTCCCCCATCGTTTACAGCCTGGTGTTTATCATGGCAGTCGTTGGCAACGTGCTGGTGCTGTGCGTGATAAGACGCTACAGGAACTCTCAGAGTGGAGGAGCCTGTGCCTTCTCCCTGACGGACACCTTCCTCCTCCACCTGGCCATTTCCGACCTCCTGCTGGCCTTTACGCTGCCCCTGTTTGCAGTGCAGTGGGCGCACCACTGGGTGTTCGGCGTGGTTCTCTGCAAGGTCTCTGGAGCCCTCTTCTCCCTGAACCGCTACAGTGGCATCCTCTTCCTGGCCTGCATCAGCTTCGACAGATACCTGGCCATTGTTCACGCGGTCAGCTCGGGCTGGAAACGCAACACCTGCCATGCCCAGTTCGCCTGCGCCGTCATCTGGATGGTCTGCTTGGGCTTGAGCGGGGTGGACATCACCTTCAAACAGGTCAAGGAGGTGCAAATCGTGGGTCAAACTCGGGGGCCCTTGTGCCAGCTGTGGTTCACTGACAGCGCCACAGAGTGGCAGGTGGGGCTGCAGTTGGTCAGCGTGGTCCTGGGCTTTGGAGTCCCCTTGTTGATCATGCTCTACTGCTACATCCAGATCTTCAGGTCGCTGTGCAACGCCAGCCGACGCCAAAAGCGCAAGTCCCTCCACCTCATCATCTCCCTCGTGTCCGTGTTTGTCATCTGCTGGGCGCCGTACAACTGTTTCCAGCTGGCAGACAGCCTGCACCGGCTCGAAGTGGTGAAGGGAGGCTGCCAGTTTGGCCGCGTGGTGGACATCGGGACCCTGATCACCGAGAGCGTGGGGCTGTCGCACTGCGCCCTGAACCCTCTGCTGTACGGCTTTGTCGGGGTGAAGTTCAGGAGGGAGCTGGTGCGAATGTGCAAAGGGCTGCTGGGACAGAGAGGCTGGCTGGGGATGGAGGGATGGCGGGAGAGGAGGCACAGGAGGACCACCGGCTCCGCCACCTCATCAGAAACCGAGAACACCACCTACTCTGTCATGGTGTGATCACACGGGAAAAGGGGAAAAAGACTGGAGGAGGTGGAGGTGTAATTTTGGGTATGAGGTGGTGTGAAAGAAAAGCCAGGTGGAATGCTTAAAAAGGTTCTCAGAAGAATAAGGTTTCTGCCTTTTCAGTGTTCCTCAGATTGGTGCTGATTTGTTCTATTGAGACCTTGGTGGTAAAACCACTGAATGACAGCGAAACAAAGAGACAAACAGACTGTCACATCTCACCTGCTGATACTTTCACTAAATATCTAGTGAAAACTTGTTGATTTTTCAACAGTGTGTCACAGCTTGTCAAACATCTACATTTCTTCATACCGTTTAAAAGCTTGTTCAGCAGTTTACTCCCTATGTCATTTCTGGTTACAGAGTTTAAAAAAAAAGCTAACTTCACTTCTTGTATGATTGAGTTGAGATTGGTTATGGAGGAGTGTTTCTCATGGTGTGTTTAACTGTAAAAATGTGTGCTTAAAGTTGTAATGTGCTGCAAAACAGGAAATGACTCATTTTGAGTGTCCTAACTGATGGTAAAGCTCAGCTGCCTTTTTGATAAACAGTTTTTCAATAAATATTTTAAAATTAAAAACAAGTTCTTGGTTTTTTGGGTTTTTCCAAATGTCACTGCTTCTGTTTTTTTTGCACCTCTTTTTGAATGAATCAAGTTTACTGTTTTGAAGGTACAAACAGCATAGCTGTAAACCAAAGATAGATAAAAGCTGTGGAAATTGGAAGAACTCATGTTCAGAAACAAAAGTGTAGAAATGAAGGCAGCGCCATCTCGTGGAAAGTGCAGGTGCGGCGCATTGTCGCCATGAGTTCACATCAAATCTCAGTTGCAGAATCGTCTTTTCGTAAGTCTGCAGTCACAATAAACGATTACAACTTCCCATCCATCATTCAACATTTTTGCAGGCAACAGTACTGAACCACTGTCGTTTAAAGCCAAAGTGATGTGAATATCAGAAGAGAAGAAGAAAACGTATTTTTTATTTCTTTAGAGTTGCAGTGGTGATAAAGGCTCCTTCTCTCACGACTAAAGGCTGGAAAAACCAACACCAAAAAAAAACTATTTAATACTGTCATTTTCTTCTACAATCAGTCGTTGACCAATTGTTTGACGGTATTACACAAAAACAGTCGTGAAGATTGCCTTCAATTTGCTTATTCCAGATAGATGATAACATTATCTGATTGTATCATTGATGCAACAGTCTCACAAGTGATTCGCCCATAAAGCCTCAAGCCGTTTATCACAAGAGTGTCTGTTGGAGGGTAAAAGCTGAACAAACACTGTTCATTTTATACCAGATGACTTGCCTCGTTATCAGCAACAATTTCTGCATTTTAGCAGTTTTATTTTTGTGTCAATTCTGGAAAATTGAAGTCCATAGATTCTAGATGACGCAGAGATCGTGTCATTTCTTTTCAAAAGCAACTGGTGTTTTGTTTCGTTTCAGTCACAGCCTATAGAAGCACTGCAGCGCCCTCTAGGGGACCCAGGGTGCCTGTACGGCGCTTTGTCTGCACCGTGTCCCGCTCTGCGTTAAGCTATGCAAGGTGAGCGGCAACGTGGCGATTCAATGATCTGATCTTCAAAATAAATCCCCCGGTATGAATAGTAATCACTTAAATCACGAGTTATGTGCTTCTTCATTACATTAATGTACTTTAAGTTGTGGCAGAAAGCCCTCCGTAATGTGTCCTGTTCTCGTCTTTACGTTTGATTCTCACACTTTGTTACTGATTTGACTCGTGCGTTTTATTTTGAAAAACTATCAACCAGGAAGTCCAGGGTTTCGCGTAATTTGATAGTTTCGGGACAAAGTGGCATAATGTGAGTGTGTGCTGTGTGGCATTTAATTAACCCAAAGTGTAGCTCAGTGTGTCAGCAGCCGGACAGCATGTAAGTAAACTGAGTTCTGGTGTGAACCGCGCCACGTGAGGCGCGCGCCCGCAGAACCCGCAGCCGGCAGAGCGCCGCGTCCCTCCTGCGGCTGTTATTGTTTTGTGTCCGCGCCGCGCGTCCCTCTCTTGCCATGAAGAGTCAGCTCCGGCGCGACACGCGTTTGGTAATCACAGTTTCTGCGTTTCGCTGAGGTTTCGGCGCAGAAAGCGAAGGAAGCTGCGATTGCGGGACCGCGAGTGTCGCGCGACAGCCGCGGCTGCTCGTCCGCCCCCCGCCCCCCGCCCCCCTCCTTAAAAAAACAGGCGTCGTTATCGGTCGGAGCGGCGGGAGCGGGCAAGCTGCTGTTTACGCCGCGTCGAGCCGCGGCACTGCACTGTGCTCGTTGCTCTCACATTCTGAGGCTGAAGCCCTGCGCGGGGAAACAGTAAGTGCACCTTTTTAGAAACCTATCAAGACGTCTCGTGGCGTCTGTTTTATTTGTAGCGATGCGAAGTATTTGTTGATGTTTCATCTATGTGTTTCCTGTGAGGAAGTCGCGCGACCTCCAGCGTGTGATGCAGAACTAAATGTGGACATAGTACTTCAGTGAAGATACTCTTAGTAGTTAACGACACGAACAGAAGCGTCGTCATAATGTTACTTCTTTTGGCGTGATAAAAAAAAAACTTATGGATTCAAAAAACATCAATATTGCCATGTAAAATGGTAATAAACAAACTCTTGCGACACAGAATTGCATATTAATTTTTAGCAGAACAACCATGCGGCCCATAATGTAAATAATAACTTATTTCTTTTTACTACTAACTAACTGCCACTGCATTTAACCCCAGGTCAGCTAAAAGTAGAGGAAAAACAGAGAGTATCGATACCGCAGTGGATAAAAGTACAGTAATTTAAATGTATGAGCCCCTCATGAAAGAAAGGGTTCTTTAAAAAAAGTCTTTACATGTGTAGCTCAAGTCAAAAGGCTTTGTAACGGTCCATCGTTGTGTGTCTCTCATCTTGCACAACCTGAAATTGTGCCAGGTCATTGTGCCTGCTGCCCCCCTCCTCCCTCGCTGTGGAGACATCAGTGAGATCAGAGAGGTGTCGGCAGGTCACAGCCCACACGTCTTCAGCTGTTTCATCCATTCAGAGCCTGTGAGTTTGCACATGACCGAATGGAAACCGGGCTTTCCGTTGAAGCCCCCGCTCCTGTTGCCACATCGAGTGACATCGCACCATGTGAGTTTGGAGTAACCCCGCGCTTGTTTATAAAGCCGTCCGCGGGTTTTCCAGGGGGCCGGTTTTAAAGAAGTTCATGCGCTGACGTTTTACAGGGAGAAAGAGAACTTCATCTTGCATTGTACCTCTGAGGCAGAGCAGCGCATGTGATTCCTCTCCGTGTCTTTCATCCTCACAGAACATGGATGTGGAACTCGACGGATTATTTCGTCAGAACACCACCTATGACTACGACGACTACGAGTACAAAGAGGAGTTTGACCCTGAGCGCAGTAAGCTGGTGTGGCTCCCTGTCGTCTACTCGCTGGTGCTGCTCGTAGGGCTGCTGGGCAATCTGCTCCTCCTGGCGGTTCTGGCTCAGAGGAGGCAGGCGTGGAGGGTGTCGGACATTTTCATCCTCCACCTGAGCGTCGCGGACGTCCTCCTGCTGTTCACGCTGCCCATCCGGGCCGCGCTGGCCGCCGGGAGCGGATGGAGCTCTGGGACCCTCTGCAAAATCTGCGGCGCTGTTTTTCATGTAAGTTTAAACGTCTGAGGAGGGAGGAGAGACTGAAAGTGAAAGGGGGCGAGCTTCTCCGGGGTACAGCAGGAATGTAGTTTCTGCATGACTTGTGTTTGGCATCGGGCCAAGAGGCTTCTCCTCAGCAAGACTTGACAGAACAGGGTCTTTATGGCTCATACTGAGATTGAGCAATCTCTCTCCCTGACAAGAGTTTCAGATTTTTCTGGGAAGAGAGAGCAGAACCAAAAGTACGTCTCAGAGGGACGAGAAGTGAAATTTACGTCTCTTAGGTGGCGTCAGGCTAAGGCTGAACTCCATTTGTTGCGCAACTGTCCACATTTTCCCATGTGAAGTAATGTAGTTGCTCAATATGTGCACAAAGACTTAAAAATTGGTGGGATTTTTCTCACTGAAGTTGCTCATTTTTGCGTTTCTATTTTTCCCAGCTGAACTTCTTCTGCGGGGTCTTCCTGCTGGTTTGCATCAGCGTGGACCACTACCTGTCCACCGCCCACGCCGTCCCGTCGTATTCGCACAGGAAGCCCCGGGTGGCTCACATCAGCTGCCTGTCGGCGTGGCTGGCCTCCCTGCTGCTCACCATCCCCGACTGGATTTTCCTCGGGGCTGACAAAGACCAAAGCTCTCATGGGAGAGTGTTGTGCTCTCACAGCTACACCAGGACTTCCCCGAAGGCGTCGCGCCTGTCCCACCACACGGTGGGCTTCGCCCTCCCCGCGGCCGTGCTGATTTTCTGCTGCTCCTCCATCCTGCTGCGACTGCAGTGCAGCCTTAAAGCGCTCCAGAAGCAGCGGGCCGCCCTGCTCCTCCTGCCTCTGGTGGGGGTGTTCTTCCTCTGCTGGGTGCCCTACAACTTCGCGCTCATCGTGGACACCCTCATGCACGGCCCCGAGGAGCCTCGTGAGGAATCTTTAAAAACGGCTCTGCTGGCCACCGCGGCTTTAGGTTGCGTCCACGCCTGCCTCAGGCCTCTGCTTTACCTTGGCTTGTGTGGGAACTTCAGGAAACGGTCCGTGGCTCTGCTCAAATGTGCCACGGAGGAGTCAAAGGGTTCCCTGTGGCAGCTGGGCGCCGACGAGGAGGCCACGCCGGAGCAGCATCAGACTGAGGAGGAGTTGAAGCAGATGATGTCCCCTGACGGGGAGCATCAGTTGCGCCAGTGCTGATAATTGGGAAAGCCCACCCCCACCCTCACCCCCGCTGTGACTCAGAGCTGCTCTGAACTATTCTTCACCCGCCCAACAGAGAAGTCAGTGTGAGCTCATTTTCATGAGTTCAAAGTGGGAGTTTGTGATGTGTGACGGTGAAAAGAATATTTATAGGAAAGCGCCACTCGCGTTCGTCTGCGGTATGAAAGTCTCAGAGTCACCACATGACCACATGTACTGTTGTATTTTAACTCTGTAGTTAATGTTAAAGCTTGTGAACTTCTCACCAACAATCAAGAACTATATCATTTTAATTGTGAATAATTATTTATATTTTTCCACATAAGGTCACTTTTTATTGAGAACACGTCCTTCAGAAACTGTTTTTTAGTGAACTACTTTCACAATGCAATATATCATTATATTTCAGTAATCTGTCAAGGTTTAGGACAGGATATGATATAAGCTCTTCTGTTGTTACAGGCCGGCACAATCTCTCTCTAAGTTGTTGCGATTGTAGAGGACGCCGTTTCGCTTTCCTTTTAAAGCAGCAAGATCATAAATTCTATGTTTGCTTGAGTCAGTGTGCAGAGGAGGAGTATCTGCGCGGCGAAGCCCCGTCTCCTTCAGTCTGACTTCATTGTGGCAACATGAACGTGTGGACGGTAGCGCACAGCGTGAGATGAACCAGTGGTGAAGTCATGAGTCAGGTGACAGAGGGCACGACGGAGGGGGAGGGAGAGGAAGCAGGCGGCTGCTGCAGCCTTTTCAGAACCGGCCGTCATCTAAAGACTCGTCTTTTTGTTGAGAGGACTGTGGTGTGCGTTGTGTGTGTGTGTTTGTGTGCGTGTGCGTGTGTGTGTGTGTGTGTGTGTGTGTGTGTGTGTGTGTGTGAGGGACTGGAAAAACAAGTAGGCTGCAGATGAAGGAAAGTTCAGCACAATAAAACTGCATCGCAATGGCAGAGAAGCACGTTGTGCTCACTCTGGTTTTTCCCTCCTCCTCGTTCTGCGTGTTCAGGCAACAGAGCGACATGAGAACTACAAATGTTGCAATGTAGAACTTGTGTTTAAAGTGCACTCTCTTAGTTTAAGTAATTATCAATTTTCAGAGAAAAAGTGTCTTTCATCTGTCTTGTTTCCCTGTTTCTGTTACAATTTTACCTTGAGGTGTATTTTTAGCTCACGTGAAACCAGCATAATCACAGTGACTGACTGTAACAGCAGATGTCCATCATCTTAATGGCTGCTTCTGAATAGTGTCAACTACTTCACGAAGTAGGAATTATGATTTCCTGTTGCACAAAAAGAGAGGAAAGAAAACTGCAATGTCGTCAGCTCAAATAAAGGTTGGGTGAAGTTGCACAGCCTTACAAGAAAGTTGAGGCCTTTTTTCTTTGTAAACTTTGAAAGGAGAAAAGTTAAATAAAGTTAGATGTCTTTGAAAAAGTTTCCTGTCTTGTTCTCTGCACAAGACTGAACTGTTTTTCCTGCAAATAGATGGTTTGTGGCTGCTGCTGCTGCTGCTGCTGCTGCTGCTGCTGCTGCTGCTGCTGCTGCTGCTGCTGCTGCTTGCCATCCTGCTGTGCTTAAACATTTACCTATGGCGATGATAAAGGGCAAAGTTTCACTAAGGTGATCTGACAGCATGCTGACTGCTCACTTTTTTCTTCTTCTTTTTTTAATCGATGACTTGATCTTTGTGGTCAAACGCATGGTTGAAGGCATCATCTTCTGTCACTTCGTCTCTATTTCCTCTCAAAAAGACGGAAGCCGTTTCCGCAGAAACCGCGACGTGCTGATTTCCATCTCGGCTTTTTTACGAAAAAATTTCCGTCCCATCTTGGTCACGAAATTGTACAGAAACTTTTCAAGACGTCGTAAACACAATTTCTGAACTATATTGCCTGAAATGTTTCTCTTTAAACTACTTTTTGTGAAGTGTCAGTTCAGATCTCGTACCTGCCACGTCAGTTGTCAGCACACAAAAAGTATGTAATTGTGTTGCTAATCTTTGTGCAGGAAAAAGACAAACGTCTGTTTGATAATCATTGTATTGTGCAAGTCAGAAAATGTACGGTAAAAGCTTGAAAGTAAACATCAGAATGTCCACGATGTTAAATGGCACATGTTTGATGTACAAGAAAAGTTTTGCAAATTAAGCTTTTTAAAAAAAAAAAAAAAAAAAAAAAAAAATAAAATAATTAATTTTTTTTTGTGCATGAGGGAAAAAACATCAAACATCTGACTATTTGTTCCATTTTGACTTTGGTTAAAAATGCTGAACAATGTGTTCACGGCACCACAACACCTGCGGTCCTAAGTGTGAATTCAAAACTGTAGATTCAGGTTGCTTTCAGCAGCACACTTCATGCTCTGTCTTGTACTTTCTGGAAAGTGTGTTTCTGCTCGACTGACCCAATTCACAGAAGTGTCTTCAGATGTATTGCATCAACATCTGCCTTCACGAGGGAGATGGATGGACACTCCTTAATGTGGGTTCGTGAGAGTGTTTCCACATGAGTGTCATCCAGGACCGGGCCTCTGGGCCTCTTTTGCATCTCTACTCCAACACTCTTGAGTCTGATGAACGTGTCGTCATGAAGCTCTGCAGGAAGCCTGATAAGGGGTTGTTGTGTACATGTGTCCACAAACAGACATGGGAACCATTCAGTGCTGTGGTTGTGATCGGACATCAGTATCGCAACAAAATCAATGAGCTTTAAACCACAGTATCACTCAGACATGACCTTGAATCACTGTAATCTCATAAACTGCATATTTGTGTCATTTACCTTGCACTCTTGAGGTCTTAGTGCAGTTTTTTAAAATTCAACAATGTAAAACAAAATCGTGCTTGCACTGCAAATGACTCTTTTTGTATCATGCTTGGCTTTTATATGTGTGTGTAATTTTACAATATGTCTGTGAACAGTAGTGTTGGAATAAAGATGTTCCCTGTAAAACGTTAACTCTCTGAAATTTTTTGAAAAACAAATTACTTGTGATTGTATATAATAAGTTGTTGAGACTAATAATAGTATTATTTTGAGATACAGTCAGGAATTTGAAATGTTTCAGGGCGGACGATTTCCAGCATTCCCAGTGACTTTTGGTTCTTTCTTTTGGTGTGTTTGATTCAAATGTGTTGTTGGTGTTTCTGTGTAGATTGTCTTTGTTCTTAGTGGGTCGAACTTGTCTTTTTTGAGCTTTCAGTTGCTCTTCTGGCTTTCTGTTTTGTCATTTGGTCGCGTTTTTAGCCCACTGTGTTCTCTGATCATTTTCTCCTCTTAGCTTGTTTGTGGCCTCGCTCTCACTTCCTGCTCCTGTACCTTGTGGCTCCTCCCTGTGCTTCACCTGCTCATTACCCTGATTGTCTCCACTTGCCCAGGTGTGCTTTACATGCACTCTGTGTGCTTACATTACACAGTCTCTCTGTGAGTACTTGTTGCTTCATCTGCGCTCTTTTCCCTCTCAGTGTTTCCTCACCTCTTTGTTTCGCCTGCATGATTTTTTTCCACAAGCTGATTTTTTTGTGCCACTGTCTTTGTTTTTGCATTTAGTTCTTCTTTTCTACATTGTCATGAAAGGTCACTTTTTGTTCAGTCCTGCTCCTGCACGTGGGTCCGTTTATCTCTGTCCTTTGCTACACGTGACAGCAGCTCTCGCTGGGATCGATATCCTCTGAAAGTCCCGCTGATACCTTTTTTTTTAAGGGGAGACTGCATGTTGACACAGGATCAAACTCATGACCAGACCTCAGAGTGAAACTGAAGCCTGAGGACTATCACTGTTCATTGTGGGAACAAGGTCAGCGTTCATTCGTCTGTTTTCACTATTGATTATTAGGAAGCACGTTTTGAAAGTAGCACGTATTTGTCACATTGTAAAGAAAGAAATTGTTACAAAAGGTGCATTAAGTTCATTTTGTCACTGAGTGGAGCTTCAGAGTCGCATCGATTTGTGAGGTGCTTCCACGTTTCTGGCCAAACGTTTTTTTCACGGTTTTGAAGGGCGGCTTATCAGGCTCTGGAATGGTTCACTGTATCCAAGTGTAAGGATTACGTGAGGGGACTCAGCTCTGTCGTTAATGCGCTATATCGTCAGAAAAACAGCTGCTGATGAAAAAAGAAAATATACATTTATTCAGCATTTTCGTAGACTTTATAGAAAAAAGCATTTACAGCAGGTTAAACATTATATAACTGCTCACTATACTATCAAAAAGCAACTCGCTGCAGTATCACGAGAGTCTCTCATCTCTCTACGCTACAATACTGCCAAAGAGTTTGAGAAGGGAGTACAAGAAATGTTTTGTTGCCAACAAGTTTATGAGACATGTGAGTCTCGGATGGACCAAATTGTTTCTGTCCCAAGTTCAGCTGCAATGGAAAACAGTGAAAATCCTGGTAAAGGCGCGTACAAAAAGATGGATCCTCAGCTTCTCCCGCATACAGTTCGTCAGTTTGAGTCTGTTGGTCCGCTCGTACAGATGTTCCAGCGTGTTGGTGTCTTTTCCTCAGATGGCCAGAGAGTTGGAGGTGTCGACAGACTCGGACCACACGGAGCTTCTCCTGCCGCTGACAGCGGACTGCAGCTTCACACTGGTCTTCAGCTTGCAGCCCAGAGACCTGAGGATGTCGAGGAGCTGACGTCGGAACTTCACACCCACGAAGGCGTACAGGATGGGATTGAGACTGCAGTGGAGGTAACCCACGGAGGAAGTCACTGTCTTGGCTTTCTGCAGTGAGGACTGGTTCCCGCAGGTGTGGTTGCTGCTCTCAACGTAGATAGTATCCACCAGGAGCACGATGTTGTAGGGCGTCCAGCAGAGAAAGAAAACCACCACAACAGCAATGATGACCCTGAAAGCTTTCTGCTTCTGGAGGCTCTGGTTGCTACACCGCAGCCGGCGCAGGATGGAGGAGTAGCAGAAGATCAGGACAACAGAAGGAAGCAGGAAGCCCACGACGTGATAGATCAAACGACTCGCCAGCCGCCAGGCCGCATAGGCCTCTGCGCCAAACTTGAAATAGTTGCGAATGCACTCAGTCTTGCTTCGTCTCACGTCAAGCACGGCTTCATAGAAGATCCAGTCGGGAATAGAGAGAAGCAGTGAGAACAACCACACTGCCGAACAGCTGGCCTGAACCACCCAGGGCTTCCTACGCGAGTACATCTGGGTGGCGTGGACGATGGACAGGTAGCGGTCCAGACTGATGCAGGCCAGGAGGAAGATCCCACAGTAGAAGTTGATCTGAGGAGGTAAAGCAGTGGTGAGAAACGCTGCGACCTTTTTCTCCAGTGTTGACCTTTGAACTCCAGTGCTGAGCATGCTGCTGCAGGCATTTTCTTTCATTCTACAGGAGCCTTACCGTGAAAACGGATCCAGTGATCTTGCAGAAGGGGGTGCCAAACATCCATCCCTCCTTCTGAGCGTACTGCACAGTCCAGAATGGCAGCGTGACCAGCAGCAGGACATCGGCCACACCCAGGTGGAGGATGAAGGTGTCCGTCACACTCCAGGCCTTCCTGCTCTGAAACAGCACTCCCAGCAGCACTCCGTTCCCCAGAATGCCCACAACAAAGGCCATCGAGTACAGGACTGGGATGAACAAGGCCTCGAATTGCGTCCCCGCATCCAGGTCACACACGTCACCCCCGTCACAACAGTCGTCTTCAGTTGAAGAGTTGTCGTAGTCATAAGGCCAGGCTATGTCAGCCCCATAGAACGTAAATACTTCTTCCATGTTGGAACTCTGTAAGTGAGAAGGAAATCAGGAGTCAACGTTGTTTTGCGTTTTACTTGTGTGGCTCAAACCAACCACATGGTGGCGCTATTTATCAGGCCATCTTTCTACAACTACACAGATGGAGATGGAGATGGAGCCCCTCTGAGGCTGGTTATGCTTTAGTGTGCAACTTGTAAAACTGCAAAAGTGGAGCACACAAATGGAATCAAGTTCATTTTTTGGATTTTTGCTATTTTGACCTCATTGAAGCATCTTAATTGAGTTGCCGCAATATCGACCCAAACCCTCCAATGTGCTGGAGACAGAAGGTTGCATCACTCAGTCCGCCTTTCCTGCGCCAAACAGCTGTTGAATGTTTTTGAAACAAACAAGGTCTTTTTTTTTTGATAGTATGTGAAATGTTTGGGGTGCCACATTTCACTCTTTGCAACTTTGGCTTTAGGTTTATGTAATCTTCCTAGTCGAAATCAGCATGATCCCACTTCTCTCTGAGACCCTTCAGAGCATTTTACTATCAGGATCTGACCACTTTCCATTTTAGCAAGCAGATAGGGAAGAGAAATTTACGTATCCGGGATGAAACGTAAAACACAACTGGTTGCAGGCTCTGAGCCAAGAGCTCTTGTGTGGTTCGATAAAATGAGACTGGATTTTAAATGACATATATGTTTAACATTGGAGATAAAATTACAAAATAATCCCTGAAGACTCACTTTACTTCATAATTTATTGATACCGGAGCGCTATTCGACAAGGGACACGAGGATTCAACAAACTGTGACTTTTTCTTCCTGTGAACTAAGGGTGCAAAAACAGAAAGATGAAGAGCAGAAACTACACATTCAGAAGCAGGCAGAGTTCAACCTCAATTTCTGGTCAGACATGTGGTTAACGCACCACTGCACTGAAAAGGAACACTACAAATGTGTCATCCACTGTCAGTTCTAAGTATTTATCATAAACATTTTTGTGCATGTAGAAATTACTGTTCAAAAATAAACATTGGAGAAATTCCTAAAAAAAAAAGGGAAGATGTGAAGTATAAACTTACCAAATGTCAGACAAGGCAATGCAGCAGAGATGATCTCCAACTCAGAGTCACCACCAGAAGCATTGATCTGCTGCATAGGAAGTTGAATAAGTGTGCGCACATGCGCACACTCATGGACGTTCATACACGTTCATGCACACTCATGTGCACACAAACAGCCCCCCCCGTTAAGAGCAACAACTTTTTTAGGGAAGTCTTCAAGAATTGCCAATAAAACGGTTTCTCTTCTCTCTTGTGCAGGGATAAGGTTTTACTTTTTAATCTCTTTTGTTCAGATTCTACAAAAATGGGATTCAGGAGCATTAAAAACGTGGACAAACCACTCTTTCTTTACAAATGTTTCGAGTTTGAAACACTATAGTCTGAGGATCGTAGTTTGAACAATCGTCATGTTGCTTTTTTATCAATAAAGGGGTTTTTATGCCAAAAAATGCAAACAACCTGTCACAATATGTCACCCGAGTAGGCGAGTTTGATTTCCAAAGAAACTGATGAATTACAATTCTCTGAATGTTTGTAGTCTCAATATGAAACAGACCAGTTTCATTCAGATTGTCAGCGGTGTTTCAGAATCCGTCGACACTGACAAGAAACAGGTTCGAGAGAAACAGACTGTGTTGAACATAAATGTGGTACGTTCAAATGCATTGATGTGATGAAAGATGGGTATTTTTTTTTATCTCTTTACTATAAAAGTTTCAGTAATGATTAATGAAACTGTTGCCAAGCTGTGGAAATCGATTTAGTCCACATATTTTCACACAGACAGTGGTGGAGGTTCGGTACGAGAGGTGAACGCAGTGCCTGCTTTCAGAACTATCCTCAGACACTATTTATGTATTAAAAGTGAATAATAAGGCCCTCTAATATCACTCTTGACAACTCTCACATTTAACCTGCTTTAGGTTCTGTTTCCTGGGAGCCTGTTGTCAATGCACAGAGCTTCCCTTCTTTCTTCACTCCTCAGACATGTGTCACTAATGTAAATGAAGATGCACAGTAGCAGGAACAACAGATTTGCCTGATGGTTTTTCGGTGAATATGTGACCCCACCCTGTGTTGTTTGTGTAAGGACGGGACTTGCCTCACTTGCAAAGTGTTGGATGAAAATACAGTTTCTTATTCCCCTAAATGGGTTCTATTCATGGTCAAGCAAACGTTTTATGGCCACAAAGCATTTTTTGGGGTATTTTGATTATTCATGGCATCAGTTTTTTCTTATATTCCTCATTTCAATTTAGCAATCAAATCAGACTTTATTTTCGAATATCAATTATGATATAAATAGCCAGTTGGAGTGCGGTCAGCCTTCGAGAATAGCAGCATTTTTCAATCAACTTTGTCCTGCTTGTGTCAGAGAGTTCTTTCTTGTCAGAGAAAATGTTTCCTATTTCACTAAACGCATGACTCTTTGAGTGTATGTGTGTGTGTGTGTGTGTGTGTGTGTGTGTGTGTGTGTGTGTGTGTGTGTGTGTGTGTGTGTGTGTGT
>JASSRZ010000007.1:5830848-5843480 GCA_032164315.1 Malacoctenus gilli
ACGACATGGACACGAGATCAATTAGTGACTATAGACTTTCGATAAAGGTGTGTGTGTGTGTGTGTGTGTGTGTGTGTTTGTGTGTAACCTTGTGACCCTTAGATGGAAATGACAATGTTAAACGTGATTTCTCCTGTTTTGAAGGCTGAGCTGGATTTCAAAGTCAATATCTTTGAAAAGAAAGTGGAATCGTACCAAAAGCTGTCAAACAAATTCAGCAGCGCAGTGGAATACATCAAGGTAAAGTGACTAATTTGTCCCATAGTGTTTCATGTTCTTCACGCATCATCGGTGACCCATTCTTCACTTTACCCGATCACCCGATTTTGACCTTGGATTGCTTCTTTATCCTGGATTGATCAGTGAAGTGAATTATGCCTTCAGCCATTATGACACATGATTCAAATGAAAATAATAGGCAGGACAATGATTGGACACCGTTGAACTGATGTAGTAACAAGGCCTTACAGACACAGTAGTGAGATAACACAACCGTGAGACTATACTGTATCATCATATGTCATACTCACATTTTCTACTTTATGTTTTCTGTGGCCTGCTGCAGTTTCAGGCCAAACTGGCAGAGGATCAAATCAAGGAGGAGTTTGAGAGGCTCCATCAGGTACTTTATAGGGAGGAGGCTTTGCGTCTGAAAGCACTGAGTGATGAGGAAGACCAGAAGATTGCTGCGATCACTGAGCTGATGTCACGCACAAACGCGGATATTGCCGCTCTGAAACAGCTGATCGAGACCATGAAAAGGGAGTTGGGAAATGAGGATCTTTTCTTGCTGAAGGTAAGAGGGACTGCTTGTAATTGACAGCTTGTATAAGGAAACATTCAGCCGAATGTGGCAAAACAATATTTCCCTTTAATGACTTTGATGAATTTGACTTTTCACAACCCAACAAAGTATCCAGGGAGTCGCTCTTGCTTCCAGTCAGTGCTCAGGCCAGAAAACAGAAAAGAAAGATGAGTCCATTGACCAGTCAGTGAGAAATAGCCTTAATTTGAGGACAGACTGAAAGCTAAAGAGGGCCCATGAGTTCCACCCAGAGCACAACTGTTGGTGCTTTGAGAGCACGCCCATATCAACCCTTTAAGTCTTTTCCGCATGACTTGTATTCAACTAAACTGAGTTTTTCTCTGTTTTGTTTCAGAATTTCCAGAATCTGAAAAGAAAGTAAGTCGATGCGAAACTCAAACAGAACAGTATTTGCTGTTACTTGTCAAAATATACACCAAAACGATCCAAGTTTGGATTTCAACTGTGATGTGGATGAAAAGAATAATCTTGTGTAGGACCTGCATGTGTTTTGTGTTATCTGAGATGGCTTGAAAAGTGCCTTATCAAGGTCTGCTGCTGCTGTTTGATCAAATTGTCGTTTGTGTTGTAGGGCGGAGTGGACTCGTGAACAGCCTTCCCTCAGTCACGACTCTCTGTTAAACATGGGCACACATGTTGGTGGTCTTGCTTACAACATTTGGAGGAACATGCAGGCCCATGTTGCATATTGTGAGTTTGCATGTTGTCCCTGGGGATTGTTTTTACCTTTGCTTTCTTTCACAGTCCAAAGATATGCGTGGTTGGGTGATTGCCACTCTGTATGCATCTGTTGTTTTTAATCACTCTTTGATAGACTTGGGAACCTCTGTATCATCAACGCTGTTGTATATTTCAGCATCATCATAAGCCCTTTAATGCTGCCATTGCTAATGTTTTCGTGGCGAAATGCTAATCCTAAACTAGTGTTTTCCTTAAAATATTTATCCCCTTTCAAAAAATAAATTGCATAATAGCCTAACATTTCTCGTATTTTGTAACCTGTGTGTGCAGACCCGGTTGTGTTGAACCCAAACACAGCCTCTCCATGGTTGCATCTGAACGCCGACCTCACCAGCGTGAAAGAGAGCATCGAGCGGATGAACACCCCCGACAACCCGGACAGATTCGATCCCTGTGTCTTTGTCCTTGGTGCTGAAGGTTACACGTCTGGGAAACACAAGTGGGACGTGATCGTTGGTGACAACCCAAAGTGGGTTTTGGGCGTCTGCAATGAGTCAGTGGCTCGTAAAAGGAAGTTCACTGTCTCAACCAATCGGGGCGTGTGGTCCATATCCCTGAGCAAAGGGGTATACAACGTTTTGACGCAAGAACGCACGGTGCTGCAGGTGGAGCATCCTCCTATAAAGATTCGTATCAAGCTGAATATGGATAAGGGGGAGGTGTCGTTTTGGGATGGGGGAACAGCAAAACACTTGGCCACTCTTACACACAGGTTTGAAGAAAAGATATTTCCTATTTTCGGCCCTGGGCTCAATACGAATCCCATGACTCTGGCTCCAGGAAAAGTGGCTGTGCATACGTCATGATCGGTCTCTTGCCAGCAACCTCCAAGAGGTGGAATTTAAAAAAAAAGCTCAAGCCAAAGGATGAACAAGTCAAAGTGTATTTAGGTTTTGGATTTTTGTGTATACTGGTGATTTACGACACAGTGTGGAAACTGCAATTGTCAGCAGAATGGAGAGCAACCTTTATATGCATCTTCTATGAGAGGTGTTTGTCTTGCTAAACATGAAACAAAACATTTTTCTGCAGAACTTCACTAATAAAGATCTCGACACTATTATTGTTTATGCGCTTCTTTTTTTTAGAAATTGTGATCAGATAACCAATGGGAATGTAGCATTTGGAACCCGTCAAACATGGCAACCGTGCTGTGACATTTGGGGAAGAACATTTTTTTAGCTCATTTTGAGCTGATAACTTTTATTCAGTTTTATACATCTCAGCTTCTGATTATGTTTGAACGCCTGGGTTAATATTGATGTCCTGTATTGCTTTAGAATGCTCCTATCTTTTTGTCATTGTTAATGTAAAACACTAAAAGGCAAAATAAGCTGTTGCTCCAACTTTAACTTACTTGATACACAGGCTACACCATCTTTTTCTTGTTTTTGCCTCACTCTCCAGTTGTGGCTGTTTTCGTTTTTTGTTGTTGCCATTCATGGAATTCTTGCCATTGTTTGTGTATTTGTTAACCTTTTGTTGATCTTGTTATCATAGTAAAGCTGTCTTGCTTGACGCATTAAACATCTTCTGGGGTTTCTATCCAGATGTTCAAACGTTGTTTCCCGTCTCCACTGGATGGCAGTGGTGCGACAGGCCAGCTGCTCTCCTCTCTTTTGTGTTGGCAACCACCGGTAACTGCTCGCCAGCCATAAACGCCAAAACAACGGCATCTGTCCATAACATGGACCGCTGGGGTCGCCTTTTAAATGTTTAGCAGCTGCGCGGCAGCATTTCTCAGCGAGCACTCACGCGCTGATGGAAACATAATCTGCCGGTTTTCCAATGAAGAATCACTCCGAGGAAATGACTTCTCCCGACAAACTGTGCAGCCGCTGAAGATTGCGCATCTGGATTTGACTGAGCTGCTACAGCTAGCTGTGTTGGAGCTACAACCAGTGGCCGCGTCCTCTGCGGCGGACCCGAGCTAAATTAGCTCGCTGTCACTTCCCAGCCCTCGCGAACGGAGAAGTTAGCTCGTGTGGTAGCTAACGATTAAAAAACGCACCGAAAATGTAAATTATCATGCGGCCAAAGAGACGGGAATTGGTGAGTGTGACCGAAGAAATCGGGCGATAAACCAGCTAACGGCGCCGTGCTGATAACGGTATTCTCCGAGCTAGCTTAGCTTCGTAGCTGTTAGCGTTGTTGTGATAGCCTGCGGAGAGCTCCTAGTCACTGATATTTGGTCTCTGATGAGGCCACATGAGTGCTATTATCGAATTCGTTCTTGGCCTTAGGATGTCCTCACTCTAATCGTACAGTTATAGACTCATAATTGTTCTATGGATTTTGCGCAGAGGGGTTACTGTAATGTACTGTAATGCTAACAATTCCTGGCTACTCAGAAGGAGTGTTATGACCACAGGCTGCCTCTGCAACTCGTAATGCGCAGTCAGTAACGCATTGTGGCTGCCTTCGAATCTCTTAAGTTAAACAATGTGAAATGCAATGCGGTCAACAGAAATGTGCAGGAAGCTTATACGATAATCTTGCAGTGAGATCAGGCTGCATATGCAGTTCTGCAGACCGACAGAGGGGTTAAAGGGCCACGTTGATTAGAAGAGCATAAGAAAGTTTGACGTATTCATCTGGACATTCGTCTGCATCCTCCTAAGAAAGCCCAGTTGTTGAATGTGGTGAATTTGGTGGTTGCCCAATCATTCGAATAAACTATGACGCTGCTCTGATTTCTCTCTTGACTTCAGGCAGTGCCAGTAATGGCCTCTCCCCTCCCCGTCTCCTTCATCCTGGTGGTTTTGCTGTTGGCCGAGTCTGCTGTTTGCCAAGCAGGAGACTGTAAAGGCCACCGCCAGGTGTTGAGGGGACCACCAGGGTACGTCACAGATGGACCAGGAAACTACTCTGTCAATGGCAACTGTGAATGGATCATCAAAGGTATAATCATTTTTCGTCTGAATGCACATTGCCATTTCCCTATATATGTTTGTTGGTGGGATTGTTTTCTAGTTTGATCGATCCTGTTGATATTTTTTGTATTTTCCAGCGCCCAGCAACAGTCATCGTATCGTCTTGAATTTCACCTTCATGGACACAGAGTGCACTTACGACTACCTGTTTGTGTATGATGGAGACTCTTACCAGAGCCCACTCCTGGCTAGTCTCAGTGGCAATACTTTGCCTCAACCTATTGAGGCTAAATCTGGCAAGGTAACTGATTAAGTTAAGATTGTGTTCACACTGGTCAGGTTTTGTTTGATCAAGATCAACTCCTATGCAATTTGTTTGTGGAATCACTCAAAATACAACATGAAATTATGTTCATGATATAAATTACTTCTTCTAGATGCTGCTTCATCTCTTCAGCGATGCTAATTACAACCTGCTGGGCTTCAACGCAACCTACACTTTCTCTCTATGCCCTGGAGCCTGTGGTGGCCACGGCCGCTGTGATTCCTCCACATCAAAATGTCACTGTCATCAGGGTTGGGGGGGATCTTCTTGTTCAACCCCGCTTTGCTCCCAGGCTTGTTCTGCGAATGGCCAGTGTGACAAGGTAAGTATGGGAAAGAGATACAAGATATGACAGACATGTAGAAAAAAGCAGTCCTGAGCCAAAGGGCCACTCGTCTTTCACTGAATAAGTGTTGGATTGAGTCATGCAGAAGTAGAGCTTCGTTTCTCATGTTACATTTCATGGTTTGTCTCAGAAAGGGGAGCGCTGTCTGTGCAACTCAGGCTTCCTGGGTCAAAGCTGCCAACTTGGTCTCCATGATGACAATGGGGCAGGGCAGTGGTGGCGAGTGAGTGATGAAAATCCCTACACCCCTCCTCGGACGGGCTCTGCTGGAGTTTACCTGTCATCTACTGGAGCCATGTACTTGTTTGGTGGTGAGAATGACACACTATAATTTCCACTGAGGGCATTTCAGTGTGAGAGAAAACAAACAGTACTTTTACTATGTGATATCCCTATGATTAAATGTTTGTTATTTTTAGTTTACAAAAATCTTGCTTGTATTTCTCCTTTTTCCCAACAGGATTTGATCTGAATAGAGCCCTTGGTGACTTGATCAAATACAATTTCACATCCAACCAATGGGAAAGCAGGTCTTATGGTTATTCTCCTGTAAGTATTTTGAACCTTGCCATTGTTTTTTGATGATACATTTAATATATTTTCGTGTAAAAGATTTGTGCATCCAAATTGATTCAATGTCATGTAGCATTTTTCGTTAACAAGGAAGGGGCTCTCTCACCTTTGGTTAATATTTTGTCTGGGTAGCTGGATAAATGAAAGCATTGTTACATCTAAAAAATTGATTTTACAAGCAAACTGTTTAGAATTCAAATTACATGTAAAAAAAAGAAGTTATTTTTAGCTGTTCAATTAAAAAATAAATGCCAATGTTTTTTGACAGGCTTTTTGACCAGACCTACCGTATCCTTAATACTGCAGTAATACAGATACATTTGTGTGTTTGTATGTGTATTTATTCACATGCATGCACACACACGGTATATACAGGCTGCTCTGACGTTATTTGTTTTCTCATGTTGTCAGGTGGCTCGTCATTCCCATACAGCAGTGGAGTTCATGGGTAATATGGTCATTTTTGGTGGGGAACTTGCCAACGGATCCTTGGCTAACGATGTGTGGATGTACCTGCCGCTTCGTGATGAATGGCAACAGCTTGGCTCTTCCACTTCACGCGGCGCCCCTAAACTCGCTAATCATGCCGCGGCTGTCGTTGACAGTTATCTCTATGTGTTTGGAGGTGGGTGTGACTTCATATTACTGCCCTCCTTTGGCCTTTAGTTTCACAATATTTCTAACCTAAGAGACTTTTTCAGGTCGCACGGAGGAGGATATGTTCTCCTCATCTCTGTATCAGTTCGGTCTTCACGGCTCGGGAAGGTGGGAGACGATTCAGCCCACAGGTGGGAAGCCCCCTGCCACTGCTGGGCACTCTATGGTGTTCCACAGCCCATCCAGAACACTGCTGGTTTATGGAGGCCACAGACCAACCACAGCCAGGTACAGGTCCTAAGTGCTACATGCAAGATACATTAAATGTTGTCAGAACACAACTTTGATTGTGGGACTGTCCTTCTCATATTATATAATATTATGTGCCTAATTTGATTTGTGGCACTAAACCATTTAAGACAAGAGTTTGCTGGTTAACTGGGCCAAAATTCCAAATACAGTGACAAATCTTGTTTTTACTCTGTGCCAAGGGAAATGTGTAGCTTGGTTTTGTGTATTTGGACTACATGAATTATGTGTTTGTATATTACCAACAACAAAATAAAAGTATTTTTTGAAGATGATGACTCCAGAAAAGAAATGGTTTTAGTTATACCAGATAAAAAGGTGAAAGAATGATGCACAGTATGATTATTCTGGGTAATTTAGCAAATATGTCAGTGAGTCATTTCAGTAATTTTCCAATAAGCATTTTTGAAGATAATAAAAATGCATGTGCTGTTTATTTCCAAGGTTCAGTGTGAGAGTCAACAACACTGACGTATTCCACGTGGACAGACGGTTTTGGACATCCTTTCGCTCTCGATTCCCAGCAACTGGTCCCAGAGAAAGAGCTTTCCACTCAGCTACTGTCATTGGGAATTACATGGTGGTCTATGGTGGGAGTCATATCTTCATATGCAATGTATTTTTATACAGTGCATTTCACCGTATGTTCATTATTTTTTTCCTATTATATTTCTCTTCCAGGAGGAAATGTTCACATTCACTACCTAGAGGAGAAGTGCTACGATGAAGAGATCTTCTTTTATCATCTTGGCTGTCACCAATGGGTGTCAGCAGGGGGAAACAGATCACGAAGTGGGTCCCAAGTTATTTCCAAGTGGTTTTCTTGCTTCTGCTCTTATTGTCCATGAAACATTACATTTTTTTCTCAGGAGGCGAAGCTACAAAAGGGCGCTACTCACATGTTGCTGCAGTTATGGAGGGACGAGTGTTGCTTGTTGTTGGGGGCTACAGTGGTGTTGCCCGTGGAGACCTCATGGCTTACAAAGTACCGCTGTTTGTCAGTAGCGATCAAGGTGACAGGGTAAGTTCATTCAGTTTGGCTGTTTGTGGCCTAATGCAAAATCAGTGGTGGGAAAAGGCTTTTATTGAGAGCATTGAGTCCATACTGTTTTGGTACTTTTTTGTGATTTTGTGTCGGTCTGTTCCCATTTCAGGATGCTGTTTGTGCTGAGGCATTAGATGAAAGCATGTGCCTCAAGAACCCAGAGTGTAGCTGGTGTGAAGGACGCTGTCGGGAGTACCAGCCCACTAACCCGGTAACACTTGCTTCAGAGCAACCTCACGGTTCATTCAGTTTCATGCAGTATAAGAAGAGATTCTTGCTTTTTTAATCTCACACCCGAAACATACATGTTTTCTGTCTGTGTAGTTGAATGTCTGTGTACATCACATTTGCCGCATATAACCTTGGTTTTCTGATCACAGTGTGGCAGCACTGGTTGCTTGGGCCTCGCTCGCTTCCTGTCTGACTGCCAGTCCTGTCTGGTGTTTAGTGGCACCCCAGCTTCTCTGGCCCGGGCCCCTGGTGAATTTGGCTGGTGTGTTCAGAATGAGTCCTGCCTACCAGTGTCAGGTGAGACCCAGGGAGGGAGGAAGGAGGGCTGAAGAGAAGGGTCGAAACTGGAAAGAAAAAGATGATGTTGGGAGCTGACATGGGAGGGATGAGACTCGTGTTTGGCATGTTTCAGAGTGAAGTGCTGTGACATCTTGCTGAGATTGGACAGGCTAACTCAGACAATGATTTGGCTTGCCTGTTCAGTCACATACTACTTTCTCGGCAGTGAAGTCACGTCACTTTGCTCCCGTTTCTCACATGTCACAGGAGTCACCGATCACACTCATTTCAGTGCAGTATTGCAGTACAGGAAGCTGCTGTAATTTGAGCTTAGAAGAGGTCAGATGTGTTCTTTGTGTGCTGACCTCTCCCTCTCGGTCTCACAGAGCGAAGTGCGTGCCGTGTGGACCAGATCTCAGGGGCGTACGGCTGGTGGGGGGAGCGTACCCTTTTCCTAACCTCCCTCCACTCCTGTCGCACCGAGAACTATGTCCCGGGACTGCACCTGCTCACCTTCCAGCACCCCCGCAACGACTCCCAGCCTGACAAGGTACGGAGTCCAAAACTCAAGTGCTATCTTGTGCCGCTGTGGTTGTAACTCCTTCCCTCGCTACGTACACTTATTCCTCCTTCCTTCCTCCAACATTGCTTTGACACTTTGAGTCCCAGACTTCAACTTCAATTACTATAATTATCTGTGTAATCTTTTTCTTTTTCTTTTGTGCTTCTAGCGCTTTAAACTCCAACGTGCTCCTTTCTTCTTGTCTTTTTCAGTGTTTGTTTTGCATAGCCAAGAATCTTTTCCAAGTAGTTTGTAAAACTTGTCGAGCAGTTTGTAGAGGATAGTGCTTGCTGTTGATGTGTCTCCACTTCCACCCGTCCTCCACTATCCTCCATCCTTCTCACCCCTCCACCAGGTGTCCATCCTCCGTAGCACCACCATCATCCTTAGCCCCACCACAGAAATGGACGTAGCCCTGCAATTCAGGGGCTTTGTCCACCCCTTGTGGGGGGGGCCTCCACCGGCACCCCCTCCGAGCGAGACTGTCTCCATGTGGGCTCGAATCCAGAGGCTCCACTTTGAGGCTCGAATGGGATCAGGGCCGAATTCGAGCCAGCTGGTGAGGAAAAAACACAGCAATGATCGGAAAATACATTCATTTCTTATTCATGATTCTAAAAATAGAACAAGTTGTGTCTTTTTATCTCGATATGAAACCCAAAGTGGGGGAATGCCAACAAAATCTAAAATATAATGAATTTGAAGAAAATCATTTTATTTGCTTTATTGTGGAATAATGAATCATATAATCATCCTCTCCGTGTTTTCTCCACAATTTCTTCCCCCCTCGTAACCTTGATCTGATCAGGAGGTTGTGGGCCGCTGGGCAGCTCAGCAAGAAAAGGAGCTGAAGCTGCTGGCTCGGGCGGATGGCAGTCGACTCTTCTCTAACCTGACGAGAGGGAATCACTACCTTGTTCAGGCTGAGGGTTACCTAAACAATTCAGGCTCGGGACAGACCAGCGAGATGGCCCTCATCTGGAACCGAACGTTACCTGGAGGGAGTGTGAGTGCTGACACTGCAAGAAGTGACCTTTGTCGTTACTACATATTTTTCTATAACATTCATCTCTCCAGTTTGTGAAACAAAAGAAAGCAGAACACTTACTCCGGGTTACCTTTTTCTCCCTTCAGGAGATCTCCTTCCTCTTTCTGGAGCCCTACCGTTCAGGTTCCTGCTCGGGCTACATGTCCTGTCTGGCATGTTTATCTGACCAGTCCTGTGGCTGGTGTCCTTCTCTGTCTCGCTGCCTGCTGCGCGACAGCCCAGATTTCGAACCCTGTCCTGAGGCAGAAATCAGTGAAGGCAAAGGAGATGGTCAGCGCCATCTGCTGTTGGCTCCACAGCACTGCACTTTGTGTGAGGAGTACAGAGACTGCTCTGCTTGTACTCAAGTAAGTCAGAAATACCACCGTACAATTGTACTCACAGTCCCACTATGCTGTATGTGTTTATTTTTGAATCTTTGTATTTTTGACTCATGTAAAGCTAATTTTGCCTGCAGGACCCATTTTGTGAATGGCAGATAAATTCCAGCAAGAAAGGAGACTATCAGTGTAGCCGAAGGGGAAGGCTCGATGGATCAATTCGTGATCCAAAGGGATGTCCTAAAGTCTGCAATCAGTGAGCTGAGAATCTCTTATTATCGTAAATCAAAATTTACACCATGTCAAGTACTTCCCACAACTCAGCTGTACTCTCCTCCCCTCTTTATTCCTGCAAAGGAGAAAGACGTGCGGTGAGTGCCTCTCGAACTCCAGCCAGTGTGCGTGGTGTGAGTCAGCCCAGGCCTGCTTCTATTTTGCTGCCTACCTCACAAAGTACCCCTATGGAGAGTGCAGGGACTGGTATGACAGGTAAAAAGACCATTTAATTTTATTTTACTCTTATATCGGAAAAAAAAAACCTTAAAACCTAGTTCATTCAGATTGATTTTGTCAACAAGTTCATTATTCCAAAAATAATTCTTTTAAATTGATCTTTTTTCTTTCCAGTGTGCATTCGGTGCCTCAGTGTAAGCAGTGTTCTGCACTAAGCACATGCACCGACTGCCTGCGAACGTTCCAATGTGGCTGGTGTGGCGACTATAACAATCCCACAATTGGAAAGTGAGTATGGCTCAAGTCTAGCAACACTCTGACAAAAAAGACTCAAGAGAGAAGTGCAGAAAAAGATTACTCAATCTTTTTCACCCATCTTTGCAGATGTTTAAGAGGAGACTGGGCAGGAATTGATGATTCCTCGGTGTATAACTGTAGTGTGGCTGTGGCTGAAGCGCGGGCAGCCAAGTAAGACTTCTCTCACTGAATCATGACTTAATTATTGTGACCATAAACAATTTCAACTGATCTGTCTGACTGCTCGCCTTGTTGTGCTTCTTCAGTCCTGAACCTCAGACCTCGGCCCCGCCTCGACCCCTGGAAATGGAGATGGAGTTGGAGCATTTAGAAAGTGAAGATCAAGATGCCATCTGGTCCTACCCCACCTGCCCTGATGTAGAGGAGTGCAGGCTGGGGCTCCACAACTGTCACCCCTTCGCTACATGTATTAACACTCCAACCTCCTACGAGTGCCACTGTGAGAGGGGATACACAGGGGATGGTACACTGCACTGCAACCAGACGTGAGAGCCTCTGCATAAAATCCAATATACATCATAATTTTTAACTTCCAAAGGAAGTTACTCCTTCCTTCAAAAGGAAGATTTTTCACTTCCGATTATTTTATTTTTTTTATAATTTTGTGTATAAAAAGCGGAATATAAATGTAATTTGTTATTCCCACAGTTGCTACAATGAGTGCCGCGAAGGTCAGTGCAGTGGGAGTCCACGGTTTGAGTGTGAATGCTCCCTGGGCTGGACATCTGACCCTGCAACTCTGGTTCTGAGTGGTGTTGAATGTGATGTCGACTGTGGCTGTAACTTCCACTCCACCTGTATTACTGCTCCTGGAATTTGTGACGAATGCCAAGGTAAAACCCGGAGCTCATTCACAAATCCTGAAAGTGCATGTGCCATGAGAGGTACCAAGTAACATGCTGATTCACATTTATTCCATTTCTCTCCTTCAGATTGGACGACAGGGCCTCACTGTGAGCACTGCCGGCCTGGGAGCTTTGGCTCGGCCTTGGCTGGTGGTGGCGGCTGTGTTCCTTGCGAATGTAACGGACATGGCGATCCTCTGCGAGGATATTGTCACAATCAAACAGGCCAGTGCTACTGCACCCACAACACTCAGGGACCACACTGTGAATCTTGCCTGCCTGGTTACTATGGTGACCCCAGGTAAAAAGCTCTATATTACATTCATCCATTCTTATCGTGAATCATTTCAGTCTTTTTGAGACAAAACAGATTCCACTTTCTGAAGGCAAACAGAAGATATTAAATAGAATACAACAGTGAAAAAATCTATTTATTTCTGATGATTTCATCTTGACTGTCTTCACTGACATCCAGGAATAATGGCACATGCTACCGCCAGTGCCAGGGCCGGTCTGTCCTGCTCTCCTCCACCACCCCCTCTGCCATGCCCTTGTCCTCTTCTCTGGGCTGGCGCAGTGGCACGGAGGGCAAAGGAGGACTTTCCCACTGCCTGTGGGTCCTTTCAGTGACGGAGAACCTTGCACCCTGTCTGCCCAGACAGCTCTGCCCCCCAGTTGCCCTCACGTTACATCCGGACTCCCATACACACTGCAGAGTCAGTATCCACACAATTTGATGATGTCACCTGTGAACACAAAAGCTGCCCTGATCCATCAAATGTTGTCAATATTTTCTAAGGTGTGCTTGTTCTGTCATTTGTGTTTTTTTTCTTTTACTTGCAGAGCTCCTATGTCTATGTGTTTGATGGCCTCCCTCGTTTTCTGGCCAATGGTGTCGTACACTCGGATCACAACCTTATTGGAGCGTTTTGTGGCACCAC
>JASSRZ010000007.1:5843580-5867738 GCA_032164315.1 Malacoctenus gilli
GATGGCCTCCCTCGTTTTCTGGCCAATGGTGTCGTACACTCGGATCACAACCTTATTGGAGCGTTTTGTGGCACCACAAGAACACAGCCAATTACAGTCGAAGCCACCTCAGGTTGGCATCAAGATTAAGAAATAAATATTGGTTTAATAACTGAAGAGAGTTTATACTTTGATTTAATCCACATGTTTATTGTAGATGAGCATTTTTACATTTTTTTCCACTACTAGGTGTGATCTCAGTCTACTTTGAAGCCAACGTCTCTTCAAACAAACCTCAAGGCTTCAACGCTTCCTTCTGGGTACGACGGTGTCACCAGAGCTCAGATGAGGGCGAGGAGGGATCATCTGTGTGTCCTGGTGGAGCCCAGTGCCAGGGTGGGCTTTGCCAGTGCCCTCAGGGATATGGAGGGCCTTATTGCGACCGGCCCATATGCCCTCAGGATTGTGGAGTAGCAGAAGGAAGAGGACTTTGTAACACAGTAAGAGTCGTTAAGAAAGAAATGCCCCTTTGATTAATGCTGCTTCGCAATGTGTTTGTGAATTCACATGATGTAGTCTAACTGCTATTTGGTTTGTTCCAGTCTCTGGGAGTGTGCGTGTGTTCGGACAGCTGGGCTGGTTCAGACTGCTCTGTTCCGCGAGACTCCAACAGCTTGGTTTGGGAAACATTGCTGGACACTGCGCTGACAGTGGTAAGAATAAACCAAGATCTGGAAAACAGTGTTTTGTTTCTATATGCAGCTTGGGAATCATTGATAATTCTTCTCTACAGAATCAGGCCCATAGGTTCCTCCACCGAATGGGACACTCTCTGGTGTCTGGGCCACAAGGCAACCTCTGGATGTATGGAGGGCTTTCTCTCTCCGAAGGCATTCTGGGAAATGTCTACAGGTATTCAAGTGTAACCTCTGTTCATAATCTTTAGTGGAAGCTTTCATGTTTTCCATTTTTCAAATATAGTTGAACTTTACTGTATTGCTTTTGTGTATATTTTATCCTACTTCCTGCTTGTTATTTTCAGATACTCTGTGTTGGAGCGTCGCTGGACCCAAATGTTGACGAGTTCCGTGGAAGAAGGATCCACTCCAAGCGCTCGCTATCAGCATGCTGCTGCTCTGCTGACCAGTCATGAGTCCAGCTCAGGAAACCACGGCACCAGTCACAACTTCATGATGGTGGTTGGTGGTGTCACTCAGAATGGTGTCGCTATGGACACTTGGACTCTCAATCTCAGCAGTTTGGTGTGGAGAGCACATGAGGTTTGTGGTTTGCCTTTTTCTGAAAATGTATGTTATCAGAGAAACATCAAGTTTTGTCTGAAAGTGATGATGCTTACCTTTCTTTTCTGTGACAGAGCTCCGAGCTGCCCCCGGTGGCAGGTCACACTCTAACTGTGCGCCGAGACTCCTCTGTGCTTTTGATTGGAGGATATTCTCCAGAGAATGGCTTCAACCACCATCTGCTGGAGTTCAGTCCTCTGACTGGAAACTGGACCATCACTCCTCACACTGGCACACCGCCTACAGGTTCATTTGGCTTTGGTGGCATTTGAACTATTTTTCTATCCTTGAAAAAAAAAGGTACCTAACTTATCGTGCTGCCTTGTTTTTTTTCCTCAATTTGTCTTCTTCAATCAGGTTTATATGGTCACTCAGCTGTTTACCACGAGCAGACTGATGCCATTTATGTTTTTGGAGGTTACCGCTTCCATGTGGAAACAGTGGAGCCCTCCAGTGAGCTCTACAGCCTGTACTACCCCAACCTCACCTGGTCTCTTCTCGTCCCCTCACAGGGTAACAAGGTAAGAAGCTGAACTTTGGTTTCTTGAACTCTTCTCACTAAATAAAGTGAGCGGTCACCCCCAATCAGCTGCTTCGGGATAATTCATCTCTTTCTGCTGTGTTGTCTCTTCTTTGTAGCCCCTGTCCCGTTTTTTCCACGCTGCCGCCTTGATCAAAGACACCATGGTTATTGTCGGTGGGAGAACAGAATCAGAGGACTACAGTAACTCTGTGTCTCTGTACCAGATCAACTGTAACACCTGGATACAACCAGGTAAGGGTGTCAATGTCGAACCTATTTATTTGATCCTGTTTGGTTAAGAATTATGTGCCCACATATCACAACCTAACAACTGTGAATCTGTTTTGTGCAGTCTCAGCAATCGGAGACCCTGTAAATCGTTCGGTGTCTCTTGCCATGACGAGCTGGGATGGCCATCTCTTCCTGTCTGGGGGCTTCAATGGAGTTACATTGGGAAGACTCCTAACCCTGTCCGTGCCCTCTGACCCCTGTGCCCTACTGCCCACACTCGAGGCCTGCAACACCACCACTGGCAGCTGTGTCTGGTGTCTCGGAACTTGTGCTTCTTCCGATATCGCTGAGAGGTGCCCAGCCGTCCTACTTTTTCTCGGAAAAGACAGTTTTCTGTTTAAGTTGGAGTTTTCCAATCTTAATGGTTATTCCCTTTGTTTGTTCCTCATCAGGATGGGCTGCTTCCCTGGTCACTCTGCCTGTTCCCCGACCCCTCGTCAACCAGACCAGTGTCGCAGACTCAAAACCTGCAGCGAGTGTCTTGCTAGACACCCGAAAACATTCTCTAGTCTATCACAGGTAGGCACATATTCTGCACTGTGACACAGTCATTGATTCAAGCAGAAGGCTATCTTTTTACGAACTCATATGCATCTTAATTTTCACAGCCCGCTTTGCAATGCAAGTGGTGCACAAACTGTCCTGAAGGAGCTTGCATCAGCAGCTCTGTCAGCTGCACTTCTGAACATGACTGTCGCATCAACCAGAGAGAGATTTTCCTGTCAAGCAATTGCACAGAGACGAGCTGCGAGGCCTCTGACTGTCCCAAATGTACTGCCTCGGGCAAATGCATGTGGACCCGCCAATTCAAACGTACAGGTATACAACCCTGAGGTCATTCTGTCACTGAAAATTGATTTTTTTTATATCTAAAAAACATAAATAATGCGATATTGTCCTGTTTTTGCCAAATTTTGGAGTATATAGACATGTGGACAGTTCTGATGTAGGGGATGTTTCTCTCTGCAGGCGAGACGCGGCGCATCCTCAGCGTGAACCCAACTTATGACTGGACGTGTTTCAGCTACGCTCTACTCAACGTCTCACCCATGCAGGTGGAGTCATCTCCTCCTCTCCCATGCCCGCCCCCCTGCCACACTCTCCATAACTGCAGCCTCTGTCTGGGCTCCAGAGGCTCTGATGGAGGCTGGCAGCACTGTGTGTGGAGTATGGCTCTGCAACAGGTAAGGCTGTGACTTTACAGATAAGTTGGAGTTTAATGTTTTGATGGCATATTATTCACATGGATCAAACATCTCTTTTCCTGCAGTGTATGAGTCCATCATTTGTGCCCTTGAGGTGTGAAGCGGGTCAGTGTGGTCGGTTACTGTCTGGGGGGGACTCGTGTTCCCCTCAGTGCTCTCAGCTCACTCAGTGCTCCCAGTGCATTGCCAGACCTCAGTGTGGCTGGTGTGCTGCCCGTGGGGGCAATGGCGCCGGGCGCTGCCTTCAAGGAGGACTTGATGGTGAGCAAAAGGACAGATTCATGGTTACATCTCCCAAGTCAACCAGTTCTTTACCTCCTGCGAGTCCCACAACTTCCCTCTTTTTTGTCCTCCAGGTGTGAGCGAAGGTGTTTGCCCTCTGAACAACAGCAGCTGGTCTTTCCTTCACTGTCCAGAGGAGGATGAGTGTGCAAACAGCCATCACCACTGTAACAGCACTCAGGACTGCCATGACTTACCCCAGGGTTACCACTGCACCTGCAAACAGGGCTACATACTCAGCAGGTAATACACAATGATTAAAAAAAGAAATAGGATTTTATCACTCTTGACACGGACGTTTGATCATTTACCCCTCTTGTCTGCTTTTTCCTCTGCTCATTCTCAGCATTTCCGGTCAGTGTGAGCCTGTGTGTGCGCAAGGCTGTGTGAATGGCACATGTGTGTCACCAGGAGTTTGCCAGTGTCACTTCGGCTTCGTAGGAGATAACTGCTCCTCCCAGTGCAGCTGCAACAAGCACAGCAACTGCGCTGGTGTGAACAAACCAGACGTTTGTCTTGAGTGTCACAATAACACCATAGTAAGTCCCTACAGAATGGCACATCCACACGCTGTTGAGATTTTCGCTCATATTTAGCGACCAATGTTGATTTTTCTGTTTTTTCTTCACTCGTAGGGTAAACACTGCGAGAAGTGCAAGCCTCTGTTTGTGGGCTCGGCCAAGGGGGGCGGCACTTGTCATCCATGTCGGGAGTTTTGTAAGGGAAACAGTGCTGTGTGTCTGTCTCGTGATGAGCATAAGAAGGCCCTGGAAAACCCGCGGCTTTTCCCTCTGGACCCAAGCAGTGTAAGTGGCTTAGATTCTTTTTGAAGTGCTTATAACACTGTTTATTTCTGCCAATAACAAAAAATAGAAAGATTTAAAAAAATATTTGCCTCACTAAACATTTTTGTCAGGCAACTTCAATTTGTAATGTGAAATTGAACAAACAGCTATTTGAAGAGTATGTTTGGTCTTTCTTTCTTTGTGTGCCGATGTCTGCCTGTACTGAAGCTGTGTAGCTCCTCGGTAACCTCCAGGTCGTTTGACATGAGCCTCGTTTCGGAAAAGGTCTTGACATATTTCACCCACTCAGCCAGTTCATTGATTTTGTTTGTCATGAGTTCACATTTCGCAGTTTCACAGACGGTTCCCACCAACAACATCAGCTTCTTTCGTCATGGTGGCCAAACGCAAAAGTTATTGATTTTCTTTCTAATAGCGCTATTGAAATTGTGAACCAGTCTTTGTACACTCACACAGTACTGAGAGATTTGTTTTTTTTGCATTTATTTAGGATATGCTGTTTTTAATTAGCGACACATGAAAAGCGTTGTGATCAGTACCTTCCAATAAGTTGTCTGTGAATGTGGATATATTTGAAAGGGCCTATTTTCTAACTTCTTCTTTATCCGTCTTTTTATTGGGCTGTCAGATTCAAAATTGGGTGTCTGAAGGTCCCACCGAAGACAATGCTGTGTGTGTGAACTGCCAGAACAACAGTGTGGGGGACAAGTGTGAGAGCTGCCTGAGTGGATACTTTCTGCTGCAGGGGAAGTGTGAGAAGTGAGTCCTGTCTGCCAAGAAGCAGTCTTGTTTTTTTTTTTCTTTAGGTATAAAAGTTATATAAAGATTTTGGAAAAAACTTCTCCCAATAACTGCGACAGACAGGTATTATGGATCATTGACATGACAATTCATTATGTTGCTGTACGAGATAATGCCTTCCTTCAACAAATCATCTCAACTCAGTGTTGATCTAGCAAAATAGAATCCGTCTCATATTTTGTAACTGCATGAACATGGTGTGAAAAAGTTCTCCTTCCTCAGTCCTTGTATTTCTTCATTGCAGGTGTCAGTGTAACGGCCATGCAGACACATGTAATGAGCATGATGGCACAGGCTGCCCCTGTCAGAACAACACAGAAACGTCCTCCTGTCTCAGCAGCCCTCAGAGTGACCGTAAAGACTGCTACAGGCAACAGGTAACCGACGCACACACAGAAAGGTTCCCGCAAAATGTCCTTTTTTAACTTTTCACTTTGATTTACTCGATATAAAGTTGGTTGAAAGAAGGCTTTTACCCACTGCTGGTTTTCAGTCGGATTTCATTTTGTGGTGCTCTTCTTTTTAGTGTGCAAAGTGCAAAGACTCCTTCAATGGCACGCCAGTGAATGGGCGCCAGTGCTACCGTCAGTTCAATGTGGACACCGAGTGCTGCTTTGACCCAACATCGCAGACCAACTGCTTCCATGATCCCACCATCCGCAACCTCCCCAAAGGACGCACTGTGTTCTTCGCGGCTCAGCCAAAGTTCACCAATGTGGACATTCGGGTCACCATTGACGTTACCTTTGGGGAAGTGGAGGTGTACGTGTCCAACTCTCACGACACCTTCATTGTGGACGTGGACCGCTGGACAGGGATCCACACCATCAAGATTGAGGAGGAGTCGGTGAGTCGTGGGACAGCTGCTGGGGGCGAGAAGGATTCACCTCCGTCCCCTATTAAGGTGTTTGCCAACGCCTCGTCCAGTCTTGGGGGTCCTGTGCTCTCCCACAATCCCTTGCAGCTGCAAGCCAAATCCCCCGGAGCAGAGAGAGAAATCAGAGAGGAGCGAGCTGAAGGGCTCATCACCTACATCACAGTGTGGAAGCCACAGACAGTGCTGATAGTGCGCGCTGTTCGAGATCGCGTGGTGATCACCTTCCCTCATGAAGTGCACTCCCTGAAGTCCAGCCGCTTCTACATCGCCTTGCGAGGGGTCGGGACGGGCGATAGACAGGGAGAGTCCCAAGGCCTGCTGTTCCTGCGGCAGGACCAAGCCCACATCGATCTCTTTGTCTTCTTCTCCGTGTTCTTCTCCTGCTTCTTCCTCTTCCTGTCCGTCTGCGTCCTCCTGTGGAAAGTCAAGCAGTTTCTCGACTTCCGTCGGGAACAGCGTCGCCATATTCAAGAAATGACCAAAATGGCTTCGAGGCCCTTTGCTAAACTCACCATATATCTTGAGCCGGAGGAGCCTCAGCTCATCTACCTGCCCTCCACCGGCGGAGGAGTCGGAGGCAGCACTGTTTCGCTTGCTCACGCGCGCACGGGCAAGCTCGGAGGAGTCGTGGTGGGCCAGAGGGGCCGGGCAGGAGGCGTCTCCTACAAACACGACCCAGGCTCAGGACCCACAGCACACCACCACCATCACCTCACCTTGGGTGGAGGCGGCAACAGTGGTCAGCACCTGCCACTGCACTACTTGAACACCCATCACTATGCCAGTACCACAGCTGGCACGCCGGCCTCGCACCATCATCACCCCTCCACCTACAGCGGCTACCAGCACTTCTGCCGCTCCGACCCCTTTCTCTCTCAGCTCATGGGCTTCTCCTATTCCTCCTTCAAGGTGGGGCCTATCACCCTGGAGCCCACCGATGACGGCATGGCAGGGGTGGCCACCGTCCTCTTCCAGCTGCCTGGGGGGGTGTTGGCGCCAAATCGTGCCTGTCTGGGCTCTGCGCTGGTCACTTTGCGTCAGAACCTGCAAGAATATTGTGGCCACGGCAATGGCGGGGGGCATCCCGGGGCGGGTGGAGGGCGCAAGGGGCTGCTGGGGCATCAGCACCTGACCACTATGGCTATGTAAGAAGATAGAAAAAGAAATCCCTAACACAGAGAGAGAGAGAGAGAAATTAAATAAATCTGTAAAGTTGTTCGGTTTATGATAAATTAATTTTTGGAAAGAAGCAGTCGAGAAGAGAGCGTTATGTCGGCGTCACTTAACTTGAGCATTTTGAACAGAGATGTACATACACTGTATAATGAGTTCATGTGTCTTTCATTGTAATTATGTATTGCTATACTGTATTTCAGTGCTTCACATGACCAAGCCAGTTGTCTCTAGATTGCACTTCAGCTGCTTTACGTATCAACAGGAATATTGTCACGTCATGTCTGTGATCACTAAAAGGAGGTATGAGCGCACTCAGTATCAGACACACTGAAGACGGAAAGCTGGTTCAACTTGTTGTCATTGACCAACAGAGGTGTAAAACACTACATGTGCTTGCTTTGGAACCAACATGTGCTTTATACCCCCAAAAAGTGACAATCAAAATTGCCATTGAGAACAAGAGACTTGAATTGGTTCGCAATAATGTGCAACATTTTGATTGTCAGCCAGTGCAGGAGAAAAAAAAGTCCCGAGTTGCTTTGTGAGATGGTTTTTATATCATTGTCAATATGAGTGAAACTTCTTGTAACTCAGTAATATAATGGAGGCTTTGAAGCTACATATTTATGTTGGGTATGTTTGTTACTTTCGCTCACCGACTCTATTACATAATTAGTCATTCTGCTCATCTGCCTTCACTTCTTGCCTTGTCTGTGAGTCAGATGACTTACACTAAATACTTGTGATGGAAATGTTTTCAGTGCAGCTCCTGGAGGAAGCAAAGAAACAGGTTTTACATTTTGTTTCACAGGCAGTTTTTTTACGTGGGAGAAATAATGAAGGATGCTGTTTTTTCTTTACTCCTCCTCAGTTCTTGACACTCTAAAGAAAGCGACAGATTTCGTCCATATAAATAAGCTCCTTTTGAATATTTCTGAACATTTTGTTAACATTAAATGCGTTTGTGTTTGGCTGGACTGCTCTGATGATTGTATGTGCCAATCGTAAATTTCGTTTTTAAAAGTGGTTCAAAAGAAACCTATGAAAATGTTCCTTTGTTCATATTAGAAAGTGGAAAAAAAGTTACACTAGAAATTTCTCCTGGTGAGAAGTTTGGAGAAGGCTTGTCAGCATTTTTCGACTGAATTATTTGTTCACTGGTTTGTGTTTGTATTTTTGTTTTCATTTTTTTGCACTGCGTGGAGCCGATGAGCCCCATTATTCATGTGAAGTCTGAGAGGAGGGCATCCAGCCTTTGATAGCATGCATTCTCATGGACGGACTCGGAACGGTGCTACTGGCTTCTTATCATTTAAACAAAACCCTGAGAGAGTTTGTTGTTTCATGACCCGCAGCCCAGCGAAAGCAAACACAAGCAACACTGTCACTGACGATAGCAGCCCTCCACAAACAATAATACTGTCTCTTTCTCGTCCTCTCGTTTGTGTATGTATTTTTTAACATGCTTTATTTTTGTACATAAACTTTTATTGTGTTTCTTTTTGTTTGTTTGATTTCAAAGAAGGGAACAGTGTTGTATAGAAGACGTACAGATTCTCTGTCTTGAGTCAGCTGAAATAAAGTCTGTGGAACATGACTGTGTGTTTGTTTGTTTTTTAAGGTTGTGAACAATTTTGCAGCCAGCATATTTTATATATTTCATTTTTATAAGTGATCTTTTGCATATTTGGCTCAGGAAGAAGATAAACCACCCAAATGACACCAGAAAACGTTGAGTGTCTGTGAATACATTCATTGTTTACAGAGCATACCGTAAAACTTTGCTTTCTGGGAGGATGAGGTGGCTGTTACATGCCAGTTATCAAGAGCTTGTTATTTCCCTGACGTCCACAAGTAAATAGAGATTCCAGGTAATAGTTGATGCAATTAAGGCATCATCTATGAGCCACAAGCCTGTACTTGATGGCAAGGTGGTCTTGCCTCTTGGTTTCCTTTAATTTTGCTTGTCCTCGAAATATGATGCTCTAACAGAGCAGTCAAAGCCACATCCTGCTTGTGGCTCAGTGACCACTTTTTATTTATTTATTTTCCATCTCATCTGGGACCAAATTGCTGTGGCCCCTGAACTTGAACTGAGTTACCCCCCCCCCCCCCCCCCCCGCTTTCCTGCTGATGCTGTCGCTTTAACTGTACAGTGGGTGTTCATGGTGCAGCTCTGACCGGAGCTGGTTGGTCAGAGTCGGAGGAAGTGTGCGGACTCCTTCCTGTGTTGTTGTCGCTGCACAGACATCCAGACAGCCTGTACATGGTGATGCGTTTCCCGGATGGCAGCTCCGGCGCTGCAGCCTGAATTCCCAGCCGTGAGTGCGTCTTATTTAACAGACGGACAAAAGCCAATCAGTGACAGCTGCGAGGCGACGCTGGGGACCCGCAGCCGGTCTCACTGCTGCTAAGCTAAACGCTGCTCTGTGACGCTTTGCTGCTGTTTTCGTTAGCTAACGTAGATACGAATGAGCCTTGGTGTTTGTACAGCGTTTGTATCCTTCCTGCTTCCGCGCATGTGAGCGTTTTCGCCCCAATGACGATCCCTTCTGGTCCGCAGCACGTCCAGAGAGACGATGTCCTCATGGTGACAACGTGAACATGAACCCCACCGAGAAGGAGTCCAGCAGAGAGGCGAGAGCAGCCGAGGCGGTCAGGGTGAAAACTGAGCATGGATCGGACTCTCCGGGGGTCCACACCAACGGAGGTGGTCTTCTCATCCGCATCAAAGAGGAACCGCACGCACGGGAGATCAGCGAGGAGGACACACCCCACGACCCGGACACTGACCCTGGGTCTGTGACAGCCCACTCTGAGGGTGTCCATCCTCTGACACTCATCAAGGACGAGTGTGACTCCGAGCATCAGCCAGAATTTGCAGACACTGCAGCTGATGTTAAAGAGGAGTCAGAGCTGTGGATTAAAGAGGAGGGAGATGATGAGGAGGAGGAGCAGGAGGAGGAGGAGGATGAAGACGAAGAAGATGATGTTGGCAACATGCAGGAGGGCTTTGAAGAGGGAGAAGAGATCTGCACAGGTACAATCTGTCTTCAGTTCATTCATTCATCCATTCAGACTTACATGCTGATTTGCTTTGCTATGTGAAAGCAACTTGTTGTCAGATTGTCTGTTAGATTTCTCTTTACTTAATGTAAAAGCAAACCTATACTATTGAATATGATACAGGAAACAAACTACAATTACAAATTTTGCATTTCATAAGTTTCACTTTGCCCCTTTTTCTTTTTCTTTTTCTTGCTTGTAGATCCGTCATCGGAGTTTTTCCCGTGTCCTCACTGCACCGTCTCCTTCACTGACTTGGAGTTCTTGGAGAAGCACGTGAAGTGGGTCCACCAAAAGCAGTACCTGGCGAGCCTCACAAAATGCCTCTCAAGTCACTCACTCAACCTCGTCCCCGTTCACACCTGCACCATGTGCAGCGCCTCCTTCAACTCCAAAGTGCATCTCCGCGTCCACATGCGGGAGGTCCATCCCTCAGCCCCTCCCCGGAGGCTTCATCCCTGCCCGACCTGCGCGCGCAGCTTCCAGTACCTGAAGAACCTGAAGAACCACTGCCAGCGCTGGCACAACATGTCCGTGGTCACCCGCGGGGGGCACCTCAGCTGCGCTGACTGTGGGAAGAACTTCAAGGCCACCTGGGGTCAGGGCCCCCATTCGTGTCACAAACCAGACAGCGCCGAATCTGAGGATCAGCCCATCTGCCTGGACACGGGGGTGCAGTGTCCCGAGTGTGGCAAGAAGCTGCGCACCCCACAGAGCCTGGAAGACCACATGCGGACCCACACGGGCGACCGGCCGTTCGTCTGCAAGCACTGCGGCAGGAGGTTCGTGGAGCGCAGCGGCTGGCGGCAGCACATGAAGATCCACACGGGGGAGAAGGCGTACAAGTGTCAGGTGTGCGGCAAAGCCTTCCTCAGATCACACCACCTCAAGTGCCACCTAACAACGCACTCCGGCAAGAAGGAGTTCTCCTGCCAGGAGTGCGGGAAGGAGTTTGGATTCAAGTCGAGCTTGGACCTGCACCTCAAGACGCACTCGAGTGAGAGACCCTTCCAATGCCTTATGTGTGGGAAAACCTTCAACACCCAGAGGAACCTGAGGATCCACACCAAGCTCCACACCAACGAGAAAGCTCACCAGTGTGGGGACTGCGGGCTGAAGATCGGCGACCTCGGCGCTTTAAAAATCCACCTGAGGACTCACACTGGGGAGAGGCCTTACCACTGCACCGTCTGCGGCAACCGCTTCATTCGCCTTGCACACCTGCGAAATCACCAGCGCACCCACACCGGCGAGAGACCCTACAAATGCACCGAATGTGACAAGAGTTTCACTCAGTCTGGCGACCTGGTGAAGCATAAGAGGATCCACTCTGGGGAGAAGCCCTTCGAATGTCCCGAGTGCCATCGCTGCTACACCTCGTCAGGCGACCTGGGCAAACACCGAAGGAGTCACACCAACCTGCGCCCCTACACGTGTCAAGAGTGTGGAAAGAGCTTTCGCCTGTCGGGCCACTTGAAGACGCACATGCTGACTCACACAGGGGAGAAGCCATATTCTTGCCCCAACTGCCTCCGCAGGTTCGCCCGCTCTCACCATCTGTCGGGACACGTGGCGAAATGTCGCTGATCTTTCACATGAAAGCTGCGAATGAATCAGTGCTGATTGGGAAAGCTGTATTTCTGTCTGCAGCTTGATCTTTCAAATAATGCGTTATTGTACAGTGTGATATCTGTAAATAGTTATTTATATGAAGTTTGTGTAACACTTTTGATTCAGATGATGGTTATAATTTATTTGAAAAAAATGAGTTGAATCAATTGCTTGTGTTGTTGCATGAAACTTTATGGAATAAAAGTCCGAGGTGGCTTGAAACACTAAACTTATGGATGCAGCAGAAAACTGTTTCATGCAGAGTGCAGCCAGATGTGGCGAAAATGGATTGCTTTTTTTTTTTTCACCCTGCATTGAATGCTGAACAATGTCTAAAAAAATACAAACCAGTTGGTGGAACTGTCTGACTCGGCTTTCCTTGAGAGATTCAGCATATTCACTCTCATTTATTGTAGTAAAATTATCAAGACCAGTGATAAATGCTCCTATGTGGATTACAAAAACACAAATTGGAAAGCTTCATACAAGCACACACATGTGAGTGTAGTTTCATGTCCATTTTTCTTATATTCAAGGAGATGGGTGGTTTTCGTTTAACTCAACACCTCTTTCACGGTCAACTAAGCAGTCAACTCTGATCAAACTGATGAAAAGTGAAGTTTTGCGGTGTTCGATGGAAAAGTCCGAGTTTTGCCGCCCCCCGCGGGACATACAGGTGAGTAAAACGGGCAAAATTTTCTGACAGCAAAGTGACATTGGCGCAAACGCTGTCAATCTGATGAGCCGTCTGCCTCGTCTCAACTTGAGGTAAATGTTTAATTTTCAGTACGGTAATTTGAAGGTTTCTGTGTGATGTTAGTGGATTCCTAAGACTCGTAAGCAAGCAGAGACAAGTAGGACGGATTTTAACCAACCGTTAGACTTCAGGACCGTTACACGAGCTGGGCGCTAATGGAGGCTAACGTCTGCTGCTGAATGTTGAGAAGTTTATACAGGCACACAACATAAAAAGCATAACCGGCTAGGCAAATGTAACATAAAGGACTCTGTCTGTCCATTTTGTTTTTGGTAAAGAATGCACCGGTAATCGTTTTAAGGGCTATCGTTCTACGATAATACACAATATATATACTTTTTTTTTTTAAAAACCCCAAAACAAAACCTTTTTTGTATTTTTTGGAAGAAGGTGTCTCTTCCATGAGAGCCAGAGACTGTGAGGTTCTCAAAATTTGAATTAAATATTTCTAGAAAAATCTTGATGACGTGTTTAGATTCTAGAGCAGACCTTGAAGTCCTGTTTTATTTGGACTGTCAGTGAGAGTAATGTTTCCACAATGTTTCAGCAAGTCAAAGGTCAAAGAGGCCGTCAAAGAGGCGGCCCACTACTTTATGGGCAATTTGTTGTTCGTACTTTTAGAGGGGGAAACATTAGGACCATTGTTGTCAAGCACACTAAGACTGCAGAAGCAGCATTAATTGCTATTTGAAAGTATTTACCAGTTTTATCTGTCCCTTTTTTATACTAGCATTTTGACCATGGCTGTCCACCTTTGAATCTTTCCTTTATGTTGTGTTGTTGAACTTTTCTCCCCTGGAGAAACTGAGTTCATTTTTCAGAAGAGACTGTAAATGGACATCAGGAACTTACTTCCAAAAAGCAAACTACTCTTGTCATTTGGCACCGTCACAACAAACAGGTCTGAGTTATTCTTCAGTGCTTGTGATGCTTCACCATTTCAATTTTTTTTACATTACATCTGAACAAAAATCAGGTACGAAATGTAGATGTTTTTCTTGTGATCACAATTGACTCCAGTGTGTTCACGTATTTGTCAGATCTTGCGACTGACTGTTTCGTAACACCCTCCCAGGTTCTGCAGCACTTGGAACACAAAGGGATCTTTCTGCTCCTTGCAGGTGAAATGAACAAATGCTTCTGCTCAGCTGATTTTGCTTTATAAACAAGCTTAAATTTTAAGCTTTGATTAGTGAGCTGATAAATTGTTGTTGTTTTGGCTCATAACTAGTAAATACAAAAAATAAAGTAGCAGTTGCGGTTATATTTAGCTTTTATACAGCCTCATTAAATACAGAAATGCATCAGATATGTTGAAAAATGTGCTAACTGGCCATAAAATAAGTCTGTCTAAGGCAAACATGTACTCTGAAAATTACAAATGAATAATATTTTGTGTATGTATTGTGTTTGTGTAATTGTGTCTGCAAAAGGGCAGACAAAGCAGAGGTGCATCAGAAATCCAAACACATTTTTTGACAAAAAGAAGTGTGGTGAATTTATGCAGCACACAAAAAGTAATTCACCATTAAAAGAAGAAAACATGCTGGAATCTTCCACACAAGAGAAGGAACCACAGGGGGTTCATGGAATATTTCTAAAGAAACCCCTCTAGGAAAAAAAAGCAAGAAAAACTACGGGCAGGAAACCATTTTAAAAACAATGTATGGAAAACAAAAGCAGGAAGAAGATGAATTGGTTTTTTTGTGTTTTCAGACATTTGAATCACATTGTTCATTTTCCCTGTTTGTGTTTTTTCCCAATGTGTCCTTTGTACTTTATTTCCTGTTTGTATTGGAATATATATCTCCCTCTAGTGAGGCAGTCATCAGAGGAAAAGCTAGCTCACATTCATTTACACCCAGGATATGCATCACCAGGACAAGGGCCACAGCCAGACCTGTCTCGGTCAATTCAGTGGGAATTGGTCTATTATTTTTATGTCCGCAATTATAGGGACAGAGCAGTAACTACGACTCCAGCACAGATAACAAAGATATATTTAGGAGTAAATAATATTGACTGTACCTTTGTTTAAAGCTGGAATCAATACTTCTTAAAGCGTGTCCATTTTTCATTTAGCCGCGTCATGTCTGCGTGGAGGAGGGGCAGAGAGATGAATGGGTGGATTCTCTAATTCCCCCTGTTGCAGTTATCATAATTGTTGAACAACCACGGTTTTTAAAGATCGGGCTCGAGGAGAGGCAGGCCACACAAAGAAAGTTAATAGATTTGGAAAATTGAGATAGATTGCACAGCAGCCATTTTTGAAACGTTCCATCGGCGTGGCAGGCAGACGGACAAATATGATCCACGGATGGAGGAGGTGAGGGGAGAGCTGCCGCGGCGTGCGGCAACACGGGGCGGCAGACAACACGCTCTGATGAATAAAGGTGTTGCTGTTTACCCTTTCCATGAAAGCGTGCGTGTATCTCATCACCTGCTGAGTGATTGCCGGATACGTCGCGGCCCGAGGCCTGCGCCAACCTTTGGGGCGGCCGAAGGATCCTCTCCGCCAGGCCGCTGTGAAACTGCAGTAGTTCCTCTGTTGAGGCACCAGGGGGAAATGGATAGCTGTGGAAAGGAGGCTTCAGGGAATAAGATGGCTTTGGATGTGTCTTGTGCTCTCAACTTTTGGCCATTTGAGACCTATGATATAGACGGAGCTTGTGGTCACCGCCGTATATAGAAATAATGTCTGTCCTCTTGTGAAGCAAGATTATCCTGCTCCCTCATCATAATCGCTGCTGTTTCAGCCGGTAGTGCTTCCCATGGAAGACCTCTGACCCTCCCATTTGTCTGGCAAAGATGGCTCTTAGGCTCTCTTAAGGACATTATACAGCAGTGAGCTATCCACAGAGGCCTGCATTTGTTCCCATCCGTTTCAATATCGACCATTGTTTTCACATCTGATGCAAGCAGGCTTTTCTCTGCTCGTCCAAAGTCTTTCCTCATAGGCAATTTTCACCTTCCCTCGCTCCAATTTTCCCTAATATTTGGATCCTAATGGCGTGATGTTTTCCTTCCCCTCTTTTCGACGTTCTACTCTTTTCCTCTCACGCCCCCATTTTCTCTTGATTTCCTTTCGCCCTCCTTCTGTACGGCCACATTATTTGAATGTTTACAGTGATATTAGGTTTCATCGGGACGGATATAGATGCGCAACAAGAGCGTCGAAGCTGCTGCAAATCAGCCCCAAATCAAAACTTGAAACCGTACATTTATTCAGCTTTCCCTGTCCCAAAGCCAAATGACAAAAAAACATTTTCAATCCATCTGCCCTGACAGACAGTTGGTGATGTTTCAGGTTGCAGTCTCGGTATTAAATTACCCCGTATTGAATCTTATAAAAGTCCAGTTGAGGGGATTTTCTTTTTGTGATGTAATTTGAGCTATCCAATTTTTCTTGTATTTACTGTCTATATTTTTGTCAATTTGGCAGAGGAACACATTGTGTGCGTTGGCGCTGGTGTCACCGGTGTCGTCACGCTACAGCGGTTTTGGTGTTGGCTGGCCTCGGAGGTCAGTGTGTGGGAAGAGACGGTGGCTCTGCAGGGCTTTGCGGCGGCTCCTGGCCTGTCCCTTTGGGCTCCGGTAGGCCCACATCCACTCCTCTCATTCATGAAGGGGTCAACACACGGGTCAAAACACACAGCTTGACTCGCCGCAACACACTGGTGTGTGTGGGCGTAGATGAAACCGGGTAGTTTGTGGGCCTTTGGTAAGCTGCAGCTGGTAGCGGCGCTCACTTCTCTCCCTCTCAAGTCCAAATGTGCCTAAAAGCATGGCTCACACAAAAGAACAAGCGAGAAAAACGCCATTAAATTGTGTTGCATTGAGCGCCGAGAGTGGGCTGCCGACTTGCACATAAAAGGATGGAAAGACGCTGTTTATTCCCTATTAGTATCACCGCATTGACAGGTTGGTCAAGAGGTAAGGAAGATTTCTCTCCCCCTCAACCACCTCTAATGCTGGCAGAGAAAAACTGTGCCGGTCCAGACCAACGTGTTCCCCACCAAGCCAGCTGCTATGGTGGTGACTGCTGTAACCTCTTGCTCTCTCTGTCTCTTTAGTGGAGGGATAGAGATGTGGAGGGCAAGAGAGACTGACAGTGTGCGCTCCCCTGCTCAGTAAATATGAACTGCACCCAGCAGACAGACTCATTCATCACAGGGGAAAGAGGGGGAAAAGAGGGTGGAGAGGCAGAGGTGGAGGGATCCAGAAAGGACTAAGAGAAATGTCCAAAAGACGGAGAGAGCGATGGAGGACGAGGAGAGGTGGGAGGAATAGGAAGCAGATGGAAAGAGGATGAAAGAAAGGAAAGTGTCCTGGGTGGAACGAGTGGGAGAAAGAGATAACAGGCTGGGGAGAGAGAGAGAGCTGTGGATGATTGAGGGATAAATAAAGGACAGCAGATGTGCATGTGGAGGAGGAACCTCAAGCTTGGGAAAAGCGATGAAATATTGGAGGACATTTAGTGTCTTACCACCAGGTGATCACTTGTGCCAAGCATCTTGTTACTTCGGCAAGATTACTTTTGCTGGCCTCCGGTCTGAGAGTCCGAGTCTCACTCGGACTTGTTGCTCTTTCGAGTTTGACCTTGAAGATTTAATGCAGGATGTGAGCTTGGATTGAGAAGGGATATAATTCCCCTCCTGAAATTTTGAAATATCATCCAACATGTTTCGTTCAGGTTTGAAAGGGCAGAGAGGTTCGTAGACGCAGTGCTTCTCTCAACGCTAAACTGTTGAACAGTGTGTTAACAGAGCAATAAGGCTGACAGCACTTTGTCAGGAAGACTAAAACATCACATAACTACTTTACAACACAAAAATCCCACCAAGATCACTCTATACTTACTTATTCAACTCAAGTTAAATCCTAAATAGATGCTTACCTGAAATGCTAAATTGAAATTACAGACTTTTGGGGGGGGTAGGTGTAAAATGTAAGTGGGATTTTTTTTTTTTTTTTAAAGAAAAAACAATATTTAAGAAGAAATAAAAAATCCACATAGAGGCCGCTTATATCTATTTGTTCATTGTCTTGATATGTACTGAGAAAAGAAACGATTCTCAGGAAAGAGAGAAAGAAAATATTTTGGGTTTTGCTCCTCTTGTGGTTTCAATTGAATTTATTTGAGACTAAATCAACAGTATTTAAAATAGGTAAAAAATGATTTGATCTCGTGCACAATTTCTCAGTTTTTGTAGTCAGGACTAATTCTATCAGCAATGTGATTCTTTGAACGCATTTCTGTTTGACCTCTGTCCTGAAAATGACATATACGTGCGAGTCAGTGTGAGACAGAAAAGTGTTTTGTGGATCAATCTGGTGGATTTTGTGAATCATAAAAATATTGTCACAAAGAGTTTTTATTCCGAGAGACCATTTGAAAGTGTCCTCTGCCTTTCAGCCACGAAACGGATTGCCTTATAAAAAGAAGAGACACAAATCATCTGCAAAAAATGAATCTGCAATTTCTTTGGTGAATAAGCAGAATACTACAATACAGTTTGTAATCTTTACTCAGTGTGTCAAAACTGAAAATATGAGAGTTTTATTACTGATTACTTTTCAGAGTTTCTGTCTGAGCTTGTCTTTGAATGACTTCAAAAGCTACCTTGAAATTTGTCCTTTTGTTTAGCGCATCTCAAATTTTTTGGCAGAAATTTCTGTCTTTTGTTTAACTGCCCCTCAAACAATATAAGCCACCTGTATTCATTGTCACTTGGTTGGGGACTTTTCCATTCATAAAGGCTGTATACGCTCTCAATTATTTTTCTTTTTTTCTTTTATGTAATTGATTTTCGCGCTTAAATATTAGAAATAAAAAAATCTCCCAAATCACAAAGTTCTTTTGCCCGTTCCGGTCCACATCCTCAATTTCCAACAACTTCCCCCTCTTCACTCTCAACAATCCCACCTCCTCTTCATCCTTTTCCACTCCAAAGAAAGACAGCAGAGAGGGAAGATGATGTGTGACAGATGCCATATTTCGACTTTCTGTCATGGAGATTAATATTGACACATTGTGTTTCTTACCGGAGGCTTGGTGACTGTGTGTTGGGCTTTGATTTCATTATCCTCTGCTCAGCCACTTTTTTCTTAAGAATCAGACAATAACAGATGTGGCGACTGAAATAGAGACACTGATGTTGGCGGGCCTGAGTGAACAAGTCATATTGGGTGCGTCGGCCATCAGTCCTGTGTGCTGTGGAAGTGTGAACCCCCAAGGATACCCGGAGCACAGAGACCCCTCAGTTTTATCAACACAGCTCGTCAGTAGCACGAGCCGCGAGCTGCTGGACACAGTGTTGCAGTTGTTGCCACATATATCTGTGTGGCGAAGTGTTTTAGCTGCAACTTAGCAGTGTATCATTTTTCTCTTTCTTTCATTGCCAAACATCATGACTCTTGTACATTTATCGGACAGGACAGGGAAGCTAAATAAGTCATTTTAATTTGGAGATGTTTAAGCGCTGCATGACCATCGAATGCAAAGCATTTTTATACAATATGAAAGGAGACTAATAAGGTTTTAAAGTTATTTTGATTTATCAATGAGGAAATCAAAGTGTAAGAGTGTGTTTAAATGGTTAAAAGGTTTGAAATGTCATAGTTTCTGTGGAGACACATTTGAAAATGTTTGCATGAAATGTCCCCATTATATGCATCTTAAGAAGTTTTTGTCTTTAGAACCCCCCTCAAAAGTACCCCCGGGAAAGCTTTTGGACCCCGTCTTCAATCTTTTTTTTGCCAAAACCCTATTGTGAAGTTAAATACTGGCAGAAACACTCACTCTCATTAACATACAAAAGCAGGAGCCTCCAAGATAAAAGTGATGGACACTTTTTTTTTTGGATCAACTCTACAATTCAAAACGTGTTTGAATTTTAACAACATCAGAACTGGCAGATGATCTCTGATGCAGTCCAAAGGGGGTCCCAGACCCGAACTGCTATTTGAGGACATTGCATTGATATCGAGATGAAACAAACAAGATCTGTGCTTTGCAATTTGAAAGGAAATACAGAATCTGTTTGGTCTGTCTGATCTTAATAGCTAGAACTACCCTCTTTGTCCTTCAAAAAGTTAAGGACAAAGCAGGAAGCTTTAGGAATATTCGATTGGGCTGTGGGTGGATTCCGAGATGTCCTTCCTTTTATTGTCTCGCATGTCTGTTTGGGCTGTCGACGCTCGCATGGATTGGTGGGATTGCAGTAATACCAAACTCATCCGAAATTGATTTACAAAATCTACAAGTGGCTTCCTTTCTGCGAGCCGAAGCTTATCGGCCCTCATCTCCAGGTTGTAAGCTGTGAGAACTTTTCTGGCGCTTATCTAAACATTTCTGAGGTGGATACAAGAGATGGATCCTACAGCTTCCTGATTTTGTAATTTCAAAGTGTGGGGCTTGCTGTGAGTAGAAGAATAAAATCAATAGGCCTCTCTGGAGAGGAGTAGGTATGGGCTTGTAGTCCTATGATATGAGAGAGGATCTGAAACAGGAAACACAGCCGAAGGAGGAGGAAATAGGGAGGAGCAAAGCAGCTTTGGTGAATAAACAAATACAAAACAAAACAAGAGAGATAATGCAAGAAGGAGACGAGAGACCGATGGGGGAAACAGTTGTCGCCGGAGACTTTTATTGACTTTTTCCCCCCTCCTCTGGCCACGTGACTACCAGATAAATTCACACAGAGAGGGAGAAGGGTAGTGAGGGGAGAGAGAGAGAAATGAGAAAATAAATTACTCTGGAAAGATATGACGATAGGCTACACGCGGCTTTAAATCTAAAAGGGAATTCGCGACACACTCGACCAATTTGTCACTGTGCTTTTTGCCTCTTTTCATTTCTTTTTTGATACTTTGCCCCCCTATTATTTTTCACCCCTTCTATACCCCGATGCCCCTAATTTACCCCACTTTTTCCATGTAGGCCTGTCCAATTCTTCTTCACTCCATGTTTTCCAATCCTTCTTTTCGCGCGACACATTGTCGGCACGTCGTTGCATTATCATGAGCGGATAGAGGATTTCTCTCTTTCTTCCTGTCTTGCTTGCTTTCGTTCCTTAAAGGTGCCTGTCATAAAATGTAATTCGCTGTATAGCAAATCCATAAATCCATGCCCCTGAACTCATCCTTCAATGGGTTTCCTCTCATCTGTAACTACAGTCAGATCAGCGCCTCCTCCTCTTCTGCAAACACGGGTCTATCAAAATCTGAGAGAAGGCAGGAAATGAGATGCATCGCAAAGAAAGAATGAGGTGGCCCACGGTAAAGGATGGCTGGAAAAGGGGTGGAAGAATGGAATGGAAAAGAGAAAAGAAAGAAAACGCAGACTTAAAGTATACCCCCCTCTCTTTTATTTAATTTAGACGCCAGGCGAAAATCGATCCTGCCATTCGATACGCAATCCGAATCAAGGCGAATTAAGCGGGCGGAAATTAACTCTGAAAATATTTTTGATGGAGTGGCTTGTAGTCTCTCGGCCAAATGGACTGCAAAGTGGAACAAATGACAGGGGCCTAGTGGTGGAGACAGCGCCGCTCCATCTTCCATTAGGCCGTAATGGGATAGGTCCAGCCCCCTAGCTCGACTCGGCTGCATTAATCAAAACAGCCGCTATATGAAGATTTATGGTTCTCCACTCCAGCGAAGCCGAAGCCGGAGCCAGTTCTTGGTGTGTATGTTTGAAGGAGGGGGTCGCAGTCTCTCTCCCCCCGTCTCTCCCTCTCTCTCTCTCTCTCTCTCTCTCTCTCTCTCTCTCTCTCTCTCTCTCTCTCTCTCTCTCTCTCTCTCTCTCTCTCCCTCCCTCTCTCTCTCTCTCTCTCTCTACTGCCTCTCCATCTATCCTGTAGACTTTGCCCCTACCTGTGGGCTTATACACAACATGCGTGTCGCGCCTTTACACACACACACCTTTAATCCAGGGACTGTGTAATCGCATCTTGTCATTTGTTGTCAGCGTTCGTGTCAACCCCTGATTTTTTTTTTTGTGGTTGACTCTGTAATATGCGTGTAATAGCCGGTCTATATGCACATGAGCACGATGCCTAATCAGACATTATGATAAGTGTTGTGGTAAGAAACCAAGCGGGCTCTCAGTGACCTTCAGATGGCATAATTTGATCCCTCCACAAGAATTTGGATAGAAATGTGCCATTTTCTCTCTAAAAAATGGCATGAAGTGTTTCTTACATTTTCACAACTTTATTGCCTCAAGCGTTCAAAATTTTAAGTGAAATCTTCTACTGGTAAAAAAGTTTAGTTGCTGAAACTTGATAAAGTGTTTTTGATTTGCTGTTGAGGAGTTTTGGGATCACTCCCGACCAAAATTGCTTCTCCTAATCTCCCGCCTGTATGTTTAGCCTGTCGTCACATTTCTCACATCCAACATAGCAAACAGCAGACAAAGTGGGCATCCTCTGGCGTTCAGCCACAGACTTTAGATTATAGCCCGTATTGCTGCAGCGCCTCTCTCCATGGCAGCCTATTAGGAGCATATAGCCCAGTGAGCAGGCCACTGCTGTGACGAGCCACAGGGACAGACAGGGGGAGACAGTGTGACGGAGAAGAGCGTGGCGGCTGGAGTAGATTGGAGCTGGTAACCATCCAAAAAACTTGAGCCAAGTTTTGATGAGACTGATCGGGCCCACTGCTGAGAGACCATGTCTGACTTTCTCTCTCTCTCTGTTTCTTCAATAGGAGGATGGATGAACTCTCCCAAACAGATGGATCACACCTCCATCTATACACACACACACGCAATTTTCTATTACCTAACTTTCACCACTCTTTCCTTTTCTCCCCTCCCTTAACCCAGGCATCTTGTCTGTGGTTTTTTCTGTCCATTATTTGTGTCCCCTCGCTTTCCCCTCCATCTAGCTCCCCATCTTATTCCACTTCAGTCTCTATATTCCCCCATTCTCTGTCCTCTGGCCTCTAACTCTCCCATGCGGATAAGCAAACCAGCATGGAGACATCTCTATATCCATCTATCTATCGCTCCTTTCCTTCTGCCCGATCTCTTTTCCCCTTTTTCTTCCTTCTCACTCTTATGCTTGTAAGCAAAGGGGAAGCTCGCTGCCAGTTTCAGTCTGCCAAAGGGTTTATTTAAATTAGAAACGCTTCAGTCTCCTCACTCCCCCTGTTTCCTCTCTCTCTTTCTCCCTTTCTCTCCCTCCCTCTCTTCCCCCCTTCGTCTTTCTCCTTCTTACCTCTTTCTCTTTCCAGGGGGTGACTCCCACCTTTCCTTGCTGACAGCCTCGAGGGTCCCGTCAATGCCAGGCAACTTTGTTTTGTAGATGGAATTGGTGGGGAGAGGGCTAGGAAGGAGAAAGGAAATGAGGAAGAGGAAAAGTAGAGGTGGGAGAGTGGGAGTTGGAGAGGGGTCAGGGGAGACCTGTTAGTCAGTGTACTTTAGTTCCTTCTTCCTCTCACGGCTCATTCCACCCAGATTAGGACCCGTAAATGGCTTTAGGCTACCTCACCTGGCTTTGGATTTCCACATCTCCGTGGAATACAGGCAAACTAATACCTTTTACTCTCTCATTATCTCACACCCAGATCTGCCTCATCCTAAAAGAGCAGTCTCCTCTTAATTTTGTGTGTTTTGTGTCATTTTTTCGTGTCAGCGCTTGACCTCCAATTATTGCCACACATCTCCTCCGCTGTTTGGGTGAGCAATAAGGGTCAGTCATCGCACCTAATCATCTCCTCTGTTAACAATGACCCATCTACTTGATAATCCTTCTCTCCTTCCCTCCCGGGGCCCTAATCCCCCCTCACACCCACCCTTCTCCTCACCCATTAACACACAATTATTTGGGGGAGCCGACACGGGCAAGGGGGAGGAAACGAGGTGTGGAGAACACAGGGAGACTGTTTCTCTAATGGCTGACTGACACCAGACGAGCTCATAGATCATGGAGATTATTAATACCACTGTTAAACACCCCATTCAAGGGCCGCCGCTGCCGCCGCCACTGCCGCCATCCACACACATGCACGCACATACGCACACTCTCAGACCCCCATCATAGCTCATTCCCCGCACACATCTTCATATGAGCTGTCATTCATGCTTGGTGAATCGGCATCAATTTCATTTGAGTCATTTAAACAATGCCGGGTGTTCATTACAGCATGTGGTTGAGTGGTAGAATCAGATTTACAATTACAACTCTCATTGGCGGCGTAGGCTATTATTCACGAGGTTGTTTCCTCCTGATTCGCCTCCTGCAATATTTCTAATGACGCTAATTCCAGGTTTGATGTGATTATTGTGCATACAATGAGGTGAGAGATTCTCTGTGACTCACCAGTAATGACCAGGGAAATGTGGCCTTTATGTAGCGGTGGGGGCCCCTTCGAAGAAGGGGAGATTGAAAGGGAGACAGGGTGTGTGTGTGTGTGTGTGTGCGTGTGTGCGTGTGTGCGTGTGTGTGTGTGTGTGTGTGTGTGTGTGTGTGTGTGTG
>JASSRZ010000007.1:5884828-5898283 GCA_032164315.1 Malacoctenus gilli
CACACACACACACACACACACACACACACACACACACACACACACACACACACTGAATTCAACATCATTCTTTTCTTTCACTTTCTCTCGTGGTCCCATGCTTTGTCTCTGTCTCCCACTTTACATTTTTGTGTGGACTTTCTTTTTGTCTCACTGCCTAGAGCTCACCCCTCCTCTTCCTCTTCCTCTTCCTCCTCTGTTTTTCTTACACTCCTCATAGAGCTGCAATGATTCTCTGCCCGAACCCCAAAATGACACATAAATTCCCCATAATTTCCAGCAAAGTGCTACACTTACTGATAATGAAAATTCATTTTTTTGGATGAAATTTTTTTGATGCAATACTCGCTTGACTTTAGCTTTGTAAAATCGGAGGCCCTTTCAGATCGATTTGGAAAACTTGCAGCCTAACGTGTCAATACGGCGAGTGAAATTATGTTGACGCAGAGCCGCCGTCCGGCAGCGTTGTAAAACATGTGAACATTCCCTCACTCTGACATGATCCGTGTCCCGTCCCTTGTCTCCGTCTCTGTTCCTGTGCTGTCAGTGTCTCTGTCCGCCTTTATCTGCCAGACAGCCTGCAGTCCAGTCAGTCATTCAGTCAGTCAGATGTCACAGCACTTCTCCTGTCATGGCAGTGCCCATAAATGTCTTTTTGTGTCATTCAGCTCACTACGGACACAGGCATTACACCACCCTGTTAATGGCTTTGTCAGATGGCCTTTTCACTGAGCCAGTCATGAAGACAGACAGGATTTCTATCAGTCCCTCTGTGTGTGCGTGTGTGTGTGTGTGTGTGTGTGTGTGTGTGTGTGTGTGTGTGTGCGTGTGCGTGTGCGTGTGCGTGTGTGTGTATACTCCAGTCACGAGGAGCAAGACTGTGCTCAGGAAATGAAAAGGCCACCAAAATATCTGCAATAGTCCCGTATCAGCAGATTTGGCCCCTGGTGGCTTCTCAGTCAGGGAGTCAAACGGTTGTTGTCTTCGGTCTCCATCTTCCAGACGGCCCTCGATCCCACTGACTGAGCTGCATCGAGTGGTCTGTTAAGAGAGTGAAACGAATTAAAAACACAGTTGCTTTGTGAAACAAAGAAGAATTCACGTATGTACTTCCGAACGAGTGGCCGCGCAACACGGGTTTGACAACTCATCACTGCTGGAGCGAGTCTGGAAGCAGAGAGTTTAAAATTCCTTTAATGAGACTGTTTCTTGACATCACCATGCTCTTCGAGGAGTCGTATCTTGCCTTGTTCTCCAAACCATTCAGCTCATGTACCTCTTAAATTTCTATCTTTTTATTCTATCAAGTGTACCTTTCAAAGATTAGATCCTCTTTTTACACATAAATAACTGTGATTGTCTAATAACTTGAATGCTTTTCATCTTTGTTACCCTGTCTTTCCACATAGCTTTATGACTAAAATGTAATTTTGAAGCCACGGTATCATTTCATAAAAAAAAAAAAAGAAACAGAGGAAAAAAAGCAATTCCTTTCCGTTTTAGTTTGTTCAGCAACAAATTAAAACCCCGTCAGTGCATTAGAGAGTATTTGTCGCCCCAGTTTGGGGGTAAGTGAGACTGACTCCCACCAAACTGCAGTTCAGTCGTCAACATGTCACCCAGTGCGATGGGATAGCTCTTTTATGTGTTTTTAATAGTTTTCAAGCAACAGCCTTCAGGCTTCAGAGTCGATACTTGTTAGTAGGACACATTTACGGGTGTTTAGCGGAACAGTTTGGCCCTTTTATTTGGGAAGTGTGGACAGTAAGAAAAATATAGAGTATCGACTGCTGTATCCTTTAAAGACAAATAGCAGGATCTCACAAATGTTTTAAAAGAGCAGGCGGCACAAGACGTATTCCGCTGTGTCTGTATAAAAATTCAACCTGCTCTATAACTGTGAGCATTTTGGCAGCAGCAGTTTTGGAGCCGGAGTGTATCGTGAGCGACAGACAGTGCATTGATCAAACTGCCTTTCAACCCGCGGTGCATCTTTATTTCACGTCTGTCGGTCTGCTAAGGTAGCCCACACCTTTGGCCTCATATACCACAGCCTTCACCTCTCCAGCCTTCGCCAACAAATACACAACAGCATACACTGTGATAAGTGGTGTGTGTTTACAGCTTGTTCATTTCCACTCTCCAGCTCTCAGCAGAGGAAAAGAACGGGGGAGAGTGGGAAAAAAAAGAGAGAGAAGGGTAGAAAGGATGGGGCGAGAGAAGGGGCTATCGGAAAGGAGAGGGAGGGCTTGTGGGGAGTGTTTTTGTCCTGGAGAGAAATAGCCCTCTAGGTTGTAATTGGAGGTAGAGAGAGAGGGACAGAGAGGGAGAGAGAGAGAGAGAGAGAGAAGGGGAGCGAGGGAGAGGAGGGAGGAAGAGACAGGAGAAATTGCTTGGCTGGGGCTGTGTGGGATGATAGTGTTTTTGACAGGTAAATAAGGCTGTGATTGTCGACAGTTACACTGCACCTCGCTGACCCTCGCACACACCGGCCTCCTCCATCTATATTTCACTCTGACACACATGCTGACTCTCTGCCTCCGTCTTCTCTCTGCTGGCGCACACACACGCACAAACACACGCTCATGCACATGAGCACACGCCGCATTGTTAACATAACTCAAAGTTTGTTAATGCAAGACAAGAATGCAGATCCGCAGAGCTGTCTCATGCAATAACTCGGTCATCAACTTCCTCTTAGTTTGGCGACAGTGACACGAGTCGTCTATGGAATGCAACAAGCCCGGAGCGAACCAGACTTGTGCTCAGCTCCTTAAGCATTACTTAAATGATGGAAACCAGAATAATGTTTACAACACAGAATTTTTTCCCCCCCAAAAAATAAATCAAAAGCCGAGTCTATTCAGAGTGCAATCTATCATTTAGACGTGCACGGAAAATAGCAGGAAACAGCATCCAAAATAGCCTAATAGTTTTTTTGCAAACCTCCAAAGCAAAATAGGGTAAAATCAGCTTTGCAAAAATTGCAGATTTTACTGCAAAGCTTGGAATTTGTGTGTGTGTGTATATATATATATATATATATAGTTTACATGAAGTATCTTATCTCTGTGATAGATAGACTGCTGCTGTCTCTGCAACACCAGCAGTAGTATCTCCTCTTCCTTCCCCCTTTTCCCCTTCCTTCCATCTTCCCATTCTCTTTTATCAAGTCAACAGCCGTCTCCCCCTCCCCTCCTGCCTGCCCTTGCCTCCCTCCTCACCCCTCCCTCGCTCACTCCCTCTCTTTCGCTCTCTCTCTCTCTCCCCCTCTCCCTCCCTCTCCCTCTCTCTCTCTCCCTCTCTCACTTCAATCTCAAGTGTTTTCAATTTTATTCTAGAGTGGAATTAACTACCCCCGATGTCAAATTGCCGACGAAATCGATAATAATATCTTTACAAAAGAGGATATTCCAGTCTCTCGCGTCGGCTTTTGAAAAATGGAAAATTTAGCCGAGATTGATTCATTAGTTGACACGTTATAGGACGGTATAAGTATTGATCGCGGCCTGTCATGTCCCATCTCGGCTAATCGAAGCTGAGGCGCTCTGTCGATGGGCGCATTTTTCATAATTCCGTCGCCGGGGAGAGAGACCAGCCGGCAGAGGCGACTGCAAGGCACAGAGAGAGAGAGAAAGAGAGAGAGAAAGAGGAGAGTATAGGGGGGCAGAAGAAAGATAGACGGGGGGAGAGAGATGACTTGGGGGGAAATAGGTAGGGGGCAAAGAGTGGAAGAGCGAGAAATAGAGTGAAAAAGAGGCATGGGGTAAAAAAGGAACAGGGAGAGCGCGGGTTCGTGTGTCCGCGCGTGTGCGCGGCTGCAGCCAGCCCGTGTGTCCGTGCGGCAGCATCGCCAGCCCAGAGGCCGCGGGGTGAGGCAGGGAGCGAGCCACGGGGAGGACAGGGTATGTTAATAGTGCAGGTATTGGGGCGTAGATAATTAATGCATTAACTAATTAAAGTCAAATGGGGGAGATAACGAGGTGGAGGGAAGTCTAAGGAAAAGGGAAAAGACGGCGGGGTGGAGAATTAGGGCGACAACAGGGGAAGAATGGGTTTTAATAGCGAGCGGGGAGATGCGGAGAGGTGTGAAAAAGGAAAGATGAGAAGGAGGATGAGGGAGACCGAGGGGAGGTGTTGGGTGGCGGGAGGGCTCGGGGAGGGGAGGGTACACGCATGTGTGTGTTGGGGTGGGGGGTGGGGGTGGGGGGGCGAAATAAATAGAAATTGAATGGTTTGGGTGCGAGCAGAGAGAAGTTCTGAGGCGGAAAAAAATATAAAGAGCAGTGAGAGAAGACACAACGACAATGATGGAGAAACTTTTGATAGTTGTGCAGTTCGTTTGGAAAGTTGGCATTGGCGTGCTCAGGACTTATAAGTCCGACATAATGCCGCTCCTCTGGCAGTCTTGTCACGAGCTGCACAAATCCAGGGTCCCCGTCAATCAACAAAAGGAGGTTGTTGGAAAGGAATGGAGCCTACCTGTTTGGCTTCTGGTCTAAAGTCTGAAACCCCCAGACTCCATTGTTCACTCTTGGATACAGAGCACTAGATTATAGGTAATCATATTGCACCAGGATCTATACAGCTTCTGAAATAAATGCCGAGAAGGTGCAATTACTTACTGCTCAGAAAAATCCTGCCAAAAGCCAAAAAACGTCAATGGTCTCGTGCTTTCGCTCTTTCATCTGTTATCCCATCAGTCTTGAACAACATATCCAACAAGGATGCACATTCAGCCAATGCAAGCTAATGCAAACGATAAAGTCCTGTTAATGGAATAAACTAAGTCTATGTCCACCAACCGTCTTTCCTTGAGGTCCCCAAAAAAGCTGTGGATGCTTGCTTTGACCCCCCAATGGCTGAACCATTGTAGTGAAGCCAAAGAATAGTGAAAGTCCACAATCATGCCAACGTGTAGAAGCACCACCCTTCAAAATAAAAGCATCTCGTTTCAGCAGTCTGCTGTAGATAGGAAGAGACTTCTTCTGAAAAACCTCAGCAGGAAAGTCTCGGGCCCCCTGTGATCCCTTGTGCCCCCCAAAGGTGTCACAAACTTCATGTTGGAGACCTCCAAACCAAATGAAGGTGACAGGATCTTATTTTTGCGGATATTTTAGTAAATACTCGTCATCCCATTCACGTTGTTGGGCTCAGTTACTTGACTTGAGTCTCATCTATCTCTGTAATATCTTTTCAGGTCCTCTCGGTCTTCCAAATTGAAGCAAACCACTTTTTATCAAGTTTTATTGGTAATTGAAAAAAAAATGAAGTCACCAAATGAAAAAACAATAATAATAATGATTGTAGCCATGAACAGTTTGTCATGTAAATGCTTTTATTTCAGGTTTTCCTCTTGACTAATTTCCAGCTCATCCATGTTTCCGTTGAGCTCGTTTAAAGACAAAATATTTTAATAAAAACATCACTGGGTCAATAAATGTCTTTGTGGGCATGTCGTCTTTGGAAGCAGACACACAGTGGGGCTAAAAGCGGCATTTTACTGTCGGAACGGCGCTTGAATCAGAGTGTGCCAGTATGGCTCAATGAGCCTTTGCTCGACTGTGGTGGGACAAAACGATGTGAATCTCAATCCCATAATTGATTTTGATAAACTAACATGCATGGTGTGAGGAAGTCCTCTTGCATTGGGGGAAAATGGGAGTGTGTCCGAGAGGCCACCCCCAAATCAGCAATGATAAAAGTGGAGCTGAAATGGGTTGTGGGATGGAACCAAGAGAAATGAGATACACCAAATTAGAAGAGATTGGCTTGATGGACTTGGATTAGAAGGAAAGGAGGTATATGGGGAGGGGATGACGAGAAAAGGAGGAGAGTGAGGGAGTGAGTGAGTGCATATGTGGAAGATGGGGAGAATGGAAGGAGGGGGGGGGGGTCTCGGTACTTGGCAGTCTCTGGGTATCTCAGGTTCTCTCCGGCCGGGAAAGCGGTCGATATTTAATTGTTATTGCTAGCATGGAACGCACGGAAGCGGGCCCTGTACGAAAATTTCTCATTTATTTGGTATTCTTGTTTTCTCTCCTTTTCCTCCCTTCACCCACCGCCCCTCTTTGCGGGGTGGTGTGGTGGAAAGTGCGGGGAGGTGTGGGGGGTCCTCTGTGCGCGCACTGGGGGCAAATGGAGAAAGGGGATGAGATCCTTGGATGAATCTGAAGGGGGGGAAAAACACCGCGTCCTCCTCTCCCAAGTTTAGTTTCTGTCCCCAGACACATCATATCCACCCACTATCACCTCCACGCCCCCCACCCCCACCGCCCCACTCCTCCCAGCCGCGCGACTCCCACCCCACTCGATCTACCCCCACCTGTCCAAAATGAAAAATCCGTCATTTTCATCAAACGTCCAACCAAATATTATCTACACTCCATTCCCGAAGATCGAATCTTATTTAGGGGTGACGGGATTCGCCATCTGTTTTCAAATTTCATTCCTCCATGAACTTTATTTTCCCTCGACTTTGGACAAAATTATAACCCGATCGATCCGCTTTCTGGCCACCACCCGTCTCCATATATTTTCCTTGTGCGCTCTCTTCACAGCGCGGGTCAATTTTCTGTCTCACGTCCACACGAACACGTGCAGAACACAGTCTGCAGCTGATAGAAACTTAAATGCAGCGGAGCCGATGTGAGGTGGAGGTTCACGCTCGGCACCCTCTCTTTTACCTCCCCCCCTCTCTCTGCGCTCTCATCCTCTCATCCCTGCCTGAGCCCGGATCTCCCCCATCGCGCGCGCGCACCCCTCACATCTCCGTCACTTTCTCCCTGCTTTTTCCCCCCACTTTGCTTAGGTTGCTCGAATCAACTCTTGCACGGCACTTTCGGACAGTTGCAGGTTGAAGTGGAGTCCATTTTTCTTGTCAACTTTTTGTTGCTCGGAGGATAACTTTTCTCCCGCTGTAGTCCCGCGCGCTGCTTCCTCATCACACTCATCCTGATTGTTTTGGGGTTGTTGTTTTTTTTTATATCCTCTCCCCCTGCGGGCGGTGTTCATTCACGTTGCACCTCATTGATCAAGCCGGTGTAATTCCTCGCCAATGTAGCTTAATGTAGGAGGAAGGATGCGGCGTCCGAGCTGTTAAATTGTCCGGTTATCATCAGTCCTCTGCGCACGTCGACAGGATTCCCATCAACCTCAGTGGGAGCTGCCGGACAAGTCAATGAAGGCGCATTGGTGAAGGTAAGCACCCCACTTCCCTATTCTGTTACGGACAAGTGGCATTAATAATTGAGGAACGCGTCAGAAAAAAAGAAGAATCTCTGGAGAATTATAATGCACTTTGGCGGGAGCGAAACATGCGCACCTCCTGCAGAAATTGATTGATGTGGGCTGTGGACGCGTGTGCGCCGGAGAGTTGTCGAACAGCGCGAAGTACGCAGGACGTCTCCCTCCAAATAGATCGGCAACAAACCTTTAAAGGATTCGTTTGAAACCGAAAACGTGTTTGTGCGCAACATTTGCGACTTACGACTCGTCCCACTGCGGCTCCGGAGACCAGGAGGTTGACGACGGACAGATGTGAGACGAGGAAAGTCCCGGGGAAGTGGGGACACCAACTTGGCAGGAACATTCACTTTCGAAAGTTAGTCAAACCCCCCCAAACCACGCATGTGGACAGTGTACTGAGAAGCTCACACCAGCACTCAATGACTCACATGTTGTGTGTGTAATAAATATGGGGATATTTTTGATAACATAGAAAGAAAGTCTCAGTTTAATTACCACTTTAGTGCTACTACTCCTAAAATAAACGTGTACTCGTGTTTCCACTTAAGAGTTAAACTATTAACCTAGTGATTAGTTGGAGAAAAATTAGGTCCTGAGAATGTTGTTGAAACACACGAACAAGAAGTTTGCATCCTGGATGTGTTGCTCATTATGGTGCACAAACAAATTTCTATTGCACTGACTTTTGTAAGTGTTTGCAGTGTGTCCAAGTGTGGATGCTGAGAGTAAAGGGAATTTCAGGCAGTAGAAGATCTCGGTGTAATTCTTGTGGCCTGAGGAGGTCTGCTCAGTTTTTTTTGTGATTATGAGGAGCTTCTTCCCGAACAGAGAGCAGAGAAGTGAGACTCTAATGTTTGATGTCTCACTGATGTTCGCGCCGCAGCTGCTGCTTTGAAACAGGATTGCTGACTGAGTGACTTGTGCGAACTCGCGCAATGTTGGAGTCCTTCTACTTCGGCTCAGGCTTTACGTTGTTTTCATGCCAGTTCTAGAAACCAGGGAATGTGCTCGGGAGGTCAAGGTCACGTCGGCTTCGCTACATCTGTAACGTCTTTAAGTGGAGAAGCAAATGCTGAAAACACGGTTTGGAGCTTTATCGTTGGAACTTGAGTTGTTCCTTTCAGTATAGACACATTTTTAATTAAAAGTAATCACCAAGACAACTCAGTCCATGGATGATTAATGTAAAACTGTTTATCACAGTCTTCCTTGCACAGGAGCCCTTTTCGGACATGCGAAGTGTCCAAAAAGCCCCTCTGGATATGGTCAACGTGACCTTTGTATTGATTTCAGTTTCGTGTCACGCAAGGTCAAAAACGTTGCACAGAAAGCCCTCGCCGCTTTCTCGTATAATCTAAAGCACGACATGAAATGGCACAGCTATAAATGTGAGATCAAATGAGCTGTAGCCTCCGTGTGCAACAGTGTTGTGTGGTGTTCATATGCATCATTTTCATGCAGGGAAAGAGTGAAATCAAAAGTGAAACACAACATTGGTAACTATGGAAGCAAATTGAAATACATGCTTTCATTTGTTTTTTTGTCATGGCACAACAAAGCAAGCAAGACAGGAATTGTAGTAAATTCCGTACGGAAATTTTCAAACCTCGTGGTAAATTTGTGTGAAGATGGTTCGCAACTTTGACTAAATTTAAATTATTTTGCACCGATGTTATTAAAGTTTGCAGTTCTCAAATATCATACAGGGCAAAGTGGATAAAGCCGAGAGTCATTTTCTTATTCCGGAATGATTTTTTTTAATTCTCAAACCCTCGTCACAGCCAGTCCCATGTTACACACCATCGTTACTATTGAAGCTGACTGTTGCTTGTTTCCTTTTTGTACGACTTAATGACAGAAACAGCCTCGAATAAGATCCCATCATCAATGTTTGCTTCCGTACATTTCCAAAGAATTTAGTCTTTACCAGATATATATATAGTTGACTGGAGTGTCTTATAGAGAGAGATATTAATTAATATGGATCCAAGTTTCAAACCAGCCCATTTCCACATTAGGATTCAGCCTGACCATCTTTGAAGCGATTGAAATGTAGCGGTCGCTTCCCGTAAGACCTCGTAAAGCTAAATATCTTCCTCTTCCTGTCGGGGCGATGTTTTGATTGCCTGGACTTGAAGGACCTGGACTGGCTTCTAATCAGTAACCCAGCATGGTGAGAGTGACCCTGCCCGAGTCTAAAGTCTGGGCTTCTCACTGAGGCTGGCAGGAAGGCCTCTTTGGTTCCTGCAGCAGGCTCAAAGTGCGGGGCACTTTTCCGCCCCGCCATCCCATTCCCCCTGAACGAACCGTTCCTATTGACGCTGATAATGTGTTAATCAATATGGTAGTTTTGTGCTTATCCTAAACAACATTATATCCGCGCTCTCCGTATGAATCAAGGCTCCGCGAGGGCCCACTGCAAGGGAGCGTCCCTCCATTGATTAGGTATTAGCTTCAGCACCTCTGACGCCCAGCCACTTGTTTGCAAACGGGGCTCTATTTCCGAGGTATTCAAACGATCGCTAAGCATGCGAGCCAATATTTATAGAGGCTTTAACGGGTTCATTATAGTCAGTGGGGACGGTTCCACTGGGGGATGAAACGCTCATAAAGGGCCCAGCGGAGTTAGTCCCCATCCGCTGAGCATTTGACAGTACAGTCAATGGCTCCAATCATTCCTCATCCGCTTTATGGCCACAACGACGTTTATAGCTGTTATGGGGTTAAAAGAAAAGCATTAACGGATGCAAAGGGTAAGGTGGTGCATTTAATCAACGGTCACTCTGTGAAGAGTCCATAATCCACTTGGTGACAGTTAGTGCCAACCAGGGCTTTGCTCGTGTACGCACGTTGTTGCTTCAAGGGAGCCAATTGGTGCAAATGCACTCACGCTGATACGGAATTCCGAATGTTCTATCGGCTCCGCTCACTTTGGTTTGCAGACGTTCACAAGGTAAATGATAAAGGGAGCAAATGTGTTTGTCGCCATTCACAATTTGAGTCAGCCACTTCTAAATTCTTGCAGGATTTTTACAGTCATTCCTTTGAATTGATGAATTACTTTCAAACCTTTTGGAGACTAAAACTTTTGGCACCTTGTCTTTAATTGCAAATAATTGCTGAAATGTAGTTTCGGCTCAGATTATGATGTCTTTTCTTCCTTTTTCAGTATCCCAGATACTCATTTCCACCTCATACCACCTTGGTATCATTATTATTCTCTCACACTCGCCACAGTGCCTCCTTCAGCCCCGTTGAGCCTCAGTTTGAATTGTGTCTCTCGCTAAAAGTGCCTATTTGTGTTCCTACTTTTTTTTTGTTGCTATCTTACCGATCTGTAGTAGCTTTCCTTTTAGACAGCGTGAACCCTGTTTTGGAGTCACTGACCCCCCTCGGCTTTCTCCTCTCCGTACCCCGTCTCCCACTTAACCCCATATTTCACAGCTGAACTACGGCTAATTTCCCCCCAGTCCTCCGAACAGCGCTCTCTATACTGCAGGAGCACGCTTAATTACCCACAATTAAAGCCAAACGCTAACGAGAAAATTGCTCTGTTATGAAATGACTTCAAAAGGACTGGAGTAAGTAGAATGGATTGAAGGAAAGTTGGGTGGTAGCCTCGGGTGGCAGGGAAGAGCTTCTCTGCTGCATTTTCCCCTCAAGCGGTCTCAGAGGAAAGCAGTAAGCAAAGACTCCACGGGCAAGACCCAGAGCTGTAGACGACAGTATTCAACCATGAAAGCCAAGTGTTAGTACTGCCAAAGCACAAGTGTTCACTTTGGTAATCACAGAGTTAATTTGGGAATTCTCTGTTGAAGCAAAAGACCAATTTTCACTTTGTTATTGTTTAGGTTTTTTTTTTTACCATGACAATGGATCAAGATGTCCCTGAAGCGCAAGATACGTACTTTAACCTCACTGTTCTGTTATTGAAGGATTTCAAGTGTCCAGTTCAAACATACAACCACATCATGTTTCATGGCTGCACAGAAACGATGACGGTTGTGTGACCAATAGATTGCGTGCAGCCTGTGTGATAACAAAAAGCAGTTATGCTCTGAGATGATGCTTGTTATATTTAATTCATTGAGGCTACTTGTCATCTCTATAAATGCCACGGTGTGTTTAAGTCCATAAAGAAGAACTGCGAGAGTTTTCAATGATGGTAATATCAGTGCTAAGATTAAATGACCAAAGAATGAATCGGCGAGACCCGGCGTTTTTCAGTTGTGGCCAAAATGTTTTTTTTAAAACCCATTCATGCAAATTTTAGCATCCAACAATTTCACAAAACAATAAGTACTGATAAGTTTTGGGTTGGGTTTTTTTCCTCTTTTTGTTTGGAATTGTTAACAGACAACACAGTGAAAAATAACAAAAAAAAACAAACATCAGCCTGCATATGGTAAAACAGTCAACGGCAGTCATCCTTCAGTGTTTTATGGCATTTTAATCTAAACTAAAATATCTGACCAGCACTATTACTCTGCAGACATTTGCTCGTGTGACTTGAAATATCAACAACACAGATATAATAGATTGTTGTAACTTTTATTCACAATTATTCTCTACAATTTTTTTGTCATTAGTTCGTGGTTTGGTTTACTACACAGGATGTGCGATGCTGGACAGGAAAAGAACGTGCTGAATGATGGCTGATTGCTTGGAACCAAAGACTCAGAACAATGAGGTGCTGATGCTTTTCTGTGAAAGCGCAGCCTTTAGGATGAAGCTGCCTCACAGCTGCTGAGCTGCACTGAGAACCCCCAGATGTTGGAGTGAATCCGGTACAATATACCTGACGACACCCCCACCCCGCACCCCCAACCACTGCGATTCCCTGTTACTGAAGAATGAGCCACACCATCAACAAAGCCCCCCTCTCCACCCACCCAGCCTCCCAACCCAATCCAATCTGCAGCCGGCAAAATGAAACAAATAAACACTAATTCGGATTATTTACGTCCAGTTTACACCACATGACGCGAGGTATGAAAGGGAGGAGAAAGAAAAGAGCTATATGGTCGGTGGATAATTGTAACAGTGGTAGTAATAAGTGCAGCAGCTACAGTGATAACAATTAGATTTGATTTCATTTGAGAATGCCTCCACAGCTGCTCCCCACTCACCCCCTTAACCCCCTTCTTCCCCTTTTTCCCTCCCCCCTCACCCCCCCTCCCCTCCCCTCGCTCCTCTCCCCCTAGATTAAAGTGGGTGTGTTAATTCCGTGGTGTAGCGATCGAACAGCTCTGGCAACAATGGGAAATGGGCTATTGATCAGAACAGCTCAGATTAAGACTAGGCAGTGGAGCTCTTTCTTGCTCTCTTTCCCCTCCTTTTCTCTCCATTTCCCACCTTCTACCGCCTGTCTTCCTGTCTGTCCTGCTTGTGTCAACCCCTCCTCCCTCCAAGGCTCCTCGCTCTTGTCTTTCACCCTCAAAGACGAAAGGGTGTTTGCAAGTATAAAACAGTCTGAGGGTTCCCTTGTCCTTCCTCGATGTCCCTTGTTTCTTTCGCGCAGCGTCCCACTTCTAATTTCTGCACCTTGACTTCGTCAAAACACTCCACAAAAACCTGATTTTACATCCCGATCAGACCCAAGTCATGCACGCAAACCAAGTCTGTATATGTTGAACATAAACCTGACGACAGGGCCTTTCTGTGGTTCTCTCGGCACCAAGTTGACAACGGTTCACATGCGATTTTATTTCGGTCAGTCACACCGGGTCCCGGCGCTTTGCCACAATTAAAATCCGTCCTATCAAAACAGCTCACATACCAAAATTAGCTGTCATGATCGTGCCGCAGGACGGAACACATCGAGTTTGCATTGAATAGACATAAAACATACCAAATGTGAGGAGACAGCAAATCCATACAGTGAAAAGTGAGCTAAGAATCCCCTGCTCTACTTATATTAATTAACTCAGTCAATGGGGATGTGATAGGTCAGTTATTCATCCTCTTCCAGCGCCTCCCCACTCTGTCACATATACCTCCCAGGTGTCAGAGGCTCCGGCGCTCCAGCTGCTGAGAAGAGATCAGTGAGGGGGGGAGAAAAACTACCCGAGGGCTGTTAGAAAGAGCTGGTCTGAGACCAGTGCTTAGAGGTTACTGGCATGTTTCAATGTATACGTCTGTGTGTGTGTGTGTGTGTGTGTGTGTGTGTGTGTGTGTGTGTGTGTGTGTGTGTGTGTGTGTGTGTGT
>JASSRZ010000007.1:5907012-5946316 GCA_032164315.1 Malacoctenus gilli
ACACACACACACACACACACACACACACACACACACACACACACACACACACACACACACACACACACAGAGTCAAAAAGATTTTGTGAGTTTTTTGTATGAGGAAGTTAAAAAACTGATGAAGAAAAACAGAAAAAAACATGTCTTCACAAATCGAAATGAACAGAGAGGAGGTGATTAAAAGAACCATGCGACAAGCAGAGGAGAAGAATGATAAAGTGTTTTCAAAAGGAAGAAAGAATGATTGACTCACATCGAGAGAAAGAAAAAAAGAAAGGGGGGATGTGAGACGGTGAAAGGGAGGGCGAGAGGGGGTGACAAAGTAAAAGAGGTGAAAGATGCTCCGAGAGAAGAGACAGAAAGCGGGATGAGACGCTGGAGGCAGGGTGCGGGGGGGGGGGGGGGGCCGGAGATAAAGAGAGCAAAGAGGGGGAAAGTAACAGAGGATAAAATGTATAAGAGTGATGTACGAGAAGAGGGGAGAGGAGGAGATTTACTAGAAGAAAGATTAAGTCAAGTTGTCCCCGGTCAGTCATTAATCCGATTTAAGAGCAATTAAGGTGAGACTGATTCCTTCCTAGAGAGAAAGAAATAGATGGAGAGGGCGAAGAGAAGGGGAGGAAGAAAAGAGGAGACAGGAAAGGAGTGATTGAAAGAGAAAAGCGGGAAAGTAAAACAGGTGTCTGGACCCTGAACGCCTCTTAGTGAACTAATCAGAAGCAATGCACTGTAGACAGAAATTCTACCAGAAAACATGACAAAGTGTTTTAAAGGCTGTAAAATGACACCGGTCTGTCGCTCAGGTTTGAAAAACGAAGGTCAAACATGGAGTAAAGTCAGAGGTGAAACTGTTTCTCACAACGCAGCACAGGCGTTTGATCTTCAGTTTGCCATACATCCTCATTACCTTGGAGTAAGAGGCATTTCTCAGTGATCAAAACTACAGAAGTCATGTCAAAACAAGCTCAGCGCAAAAACCCCCCCCCGCCAACCGGCCCGCTCATTCTCCACTGGAAAGCTTCACTCCCTGTGAGGACTTTCCCGGGAGAATAGTCAGAAAAGGTAAAAGTTGAAGTAGGGGTGAAAGAACAGTGACCGTTTCTCTCCCCCGTAAACAGGAGGAGTGAAGAAAAAATGCAGTGGTGTGAGGACGTCGAACAAAGTCGACAAATCCCCTTCGAAGCAATGAAGAGTTTCACTCCTCCTCTTCCATTCACAACCCCCCCCCCCATCCTTGCTGGCTGTACCCTGTTGTTCCAGATGTGTATCAGGGGTCCTGGGGTCGACAGAGGGGTCCCTCCACCGCTGTAGCATTTCTGTGTCTATCGGGAGATGGTGGTCCTGATAGCCGGGGCGTCTGACACGTACACAACAGTACATAAATCAAACGCACACATGCACACACTCACTCCATTTATCTCCCACTCAGGCAGTGCGGCGATAGCAGCCAACTCTGCATAGAGTCAGGGAGAGGGAGAGGTTGTGGTCTGTCTCGTTAAGTAGGAAAGTAATGGGGAGCTGTGAAAGGTTTACTTCTGTTGGTGCCTCCTCTATTGTTCAGGCTTTTCCACTGTTTGTGCCTCCTTTGTCTGATGCGCTTGAATTGTATATAGCACACTCAAGCACGTACATAATTGCTGCCTCACCGGGCTTCAGGACAACAGCATGCTATTATGAAGCCTGTTAAGGCAAAGAATGGAGCAAATTGAAAACTGAGGTCATAGATTTTGCCTGCCGCTTTTTAGGCAACTGAATGGAAATGGTTTTACATGATTTCATTGGCTTGCATTTCGGCTCGGCGGCATGTTTGTAACAGCGTTTCGCCGTTCTGAGGAGAAGCCTCAGCGCCCTCGAAACGCGCTTCGTTATGTTTTGCCGCTTTGTATCCCGCCCCCGTCTAGATCCTCTCCATTTTTCGGAGGCACATCCACTGCAGTTTCGGTGTACCAATCTGTGGCCCATCACAAGTCCCAGATTGAGAGGCCATTTGGCTGCTGTTGACAGGAGGGAGCAGCTATTGACAGGGCCCTGCCGGGGAGGCGTGTCTCAGGCCCAGCGTCCAAAGCGTTTGTGGCGTTTAATACACTGTAGCCGTGGTCCTCGCAGCCCTCACACTGCATGCGACTGCCATCGGGATCAATATGCACTGGGTTAGAGAGAAATGGACCATCTGATGCACACTCAGAGCGGGGGATGAGGGGAAAGGAGTGCAAGCGGCAGAACCAGCGGGAAGGGCCGGGGGAGCGAGGGATTTGAGGGGAAAAGAGAGGAACGGACTTGAAGAGTGGGCGATGGCGAGACCAAAAGGACGAGAGGAAATGATTAGAGGCGCGGTTTAAGAGACATGGAGGCAGAGTGCTGCCTGGCACAGCGATGGATACGAGGGGGGGGGGGGGGGAGAGTGGTCAGTGGTTGAAAGAGACATTCAGCCGAGAAAGAAAACAGATTGGAGTGAACGGCGATAGACACTGAAAAAGAGGAAGACTCCAGACACCAGGGAGGATACACACAGGAAAGGAAAAAAGACATAAGGGAAGAGGTGAGTGGGAGATAGGAAGAGAGAGGGGGGTCGACGAGGAAGGGGGGCGAAAAACAGAAAAGGGGGGTGCAGGGAAGGATGAGGAGGAAAGGAGGGGAGGGGGGTAAAATTTCCATCAGGTTTTCAATTGGGGCGGATCAATAGTGTATTAGAGCTCACCTTGACCCCGTCTCTCCCCCCTCTCCCCGGCCCAGCACACAGGCCAAGCTACTCTCCCTCACAGCAGGGGACGGAGAGGGGGAGAGATTGCATTACGGACTCCCTTTCTTGGACCAAAGTGGCAGAAAATGGCACAATAAAAGCGAGAGCAGACAGAAAGAAAGAGGAAAACTAAGTCGCGGCAGGCAGAAACAGAGAAAGTGGGGGACAAGGAGTGAGAGAGAGAGAGAGGAGCGAGCTGGGGGAGAAACCAGCAGGTGCTGTCGGACTTGTTTGGACGGAGCTTTCAAGGAGAGGAAACTTGTTGGGCGCCGCAGTGTGTGCATGACTAGCGCGGCTTCGGATCACTATAACACTCTTAAGGACAGATTGGAACTGAAATGGGTGGTACACATAAGACACATGTGTGCATACTTACACACAGACATTCAGCTGCCCACGGAAACTGTGTGCTCTGTTCGAGGACACTCTTGACACAGTCGCAAGGACTACGCAACCTTGTGCGCGCTTTGTTTTGCAGCACACAGTGTCCAGTAGGCTTTTTTCCTGTTGTCAGCAGAGATATTTGTATGCAAATCAAGAAGTGCTGTCGCATAATTGAACACAACCGCATATTCAAATTTCTCTCTGCCTTGAAATTAAACACCCAGTAGGTCATTCGAGTATCCACCAAGATTTTTCTGTTGATTTTCATTTCGGTAAATTGACACATTAAGTTAAAGCTACTTGAAAATGCAGAATTAGTCGTTGATCGTCAACGTTTTTTGGGTTTTTTTGATACAATAAGATTTGACTCTAAACCCTAAAGAATCACAATATCCTCTCAGATATTCGGGGATCTTTGTCGATCTCTGATTGAATCCCAATTTTATCGCAACAAAACCAGGCTCCCCTTCTGTCCGAAGGCCATGATCCCTGATCCGTTGTGACGATAAGTTGCAGATAAAGACCCACATAAATGCTGACAAGCAGCGAGACACACGTAAGCCAACGAGGACACCCTCCATCACTGGAGGACAGCGAGATTGGAAGCCGTTTGAGAAGGACAGAGGCCAGAGGGAGGACGGCGATGATGGGGGGAGAGGTTGAATAAAAAAAATTGATCTGGGAATTTAGCATTTAGACACAGTTTACAATGCGCTACGGAGGGGAGGCCGAGGCGGAGAGGGGACAGTGCGGGGGAGGACGCTTAACTTTACAATAGGTCAGATCTGCCGCCGAGTCAGTCCGAACCTGCAGCACCCCCATCCGGCCTGCTTGGCGGCTCCTTGCATATACCTCGGAAAATAAGCAGCAAACACAACTGTGAGATTCTCCCAACAATCCATCTTTGGGCGAGCGTGTGATTTAGCTGTTTAGACAGGAGCTTGTTTGTAAAAGCGCGGACCTACTAGCAGCACCATCCTCATCTCTTCCCCACATTTCCTAATGCTGTTCCTATTGTCACCCATCCACACTCCAGTGCACATGCACACGCCAAGACTCCCGACAACAGCACACAAATGCACACGCGCGCCCCATGTCAAACCCACACACACTCGCTCGCGCGCGCACACACACACAGGAACACACAAACTCTGTCCCACTCACTGAGGGGGAGAAAAGGAAAGAAAAAAGGAGAGAAAAAAGAAATCGATCGCCGGGGATAGCGGTGCGCGTCGGAGGATCGTATCTTGTCAAAATAATATATTACCCTCATCCCCGCCTGATCGATGCGGTGGATTAGGGACGGAGGGCTCCCTCTCTCCCCTCCTCTCTCTCCCTCTCTTCCTTCTCGGTGCTTGGTGCAGTTTAATATTTACCTCCGTGAAAGAGCGGCCGCGACGGCTCTCAGCCCTAATTGATTCCGACACATGGGGCTCTGTGCTCAGGCTGCGGATGAGAGAGGGAGGGCCGGCTGGAATGCAGAGGGAGAGAGGAGAAAGGAGGTGAAAAGAGGAGAAAAAAAAGGCAGAACAAATAGAAAGAACAGAAGGGATGGAGGGAGGGAGGAGAAACCTGGGGTTAAGACAACAGTGTAAACAGCAAAAAAGACAGGGAAATGTACAAATGTGCAGGAAAGACTCGAGATATCCACAAGGAAGTCGAATGAAGCGGCAGGAAAGGGCGAAAGTGGTGAAGGCTCATCTCATGTCTGGAGTTTAAAGAAATGGATGGATCAACTTTACAGGGGTGGGAGAGACACGGTGACGGATGAACTTAAAAGCAAATCGGAAAAATCCAGGGAGGTCAGAGGAAATGCAGTTGGAAAGGTGCAAGATGGAGATGGAGCCAGAAAGGAGAGAGGGATTGCGATGTATGTGGCACAAATAGGCGGGAGAGGGATGAATGGAACGGATAGCGGGCAGGAAATGAATCAGGAAGAATGAAGGGAAACGGAGAGAGTAGGTGGAAATGGGACGGCGCGCGGAAACGGCTCCGAGAGAGCAGGAAGAGAAACGGGAGGGATGAGGGCAGAGGAGAGCAAATGAGAGGGGATTAAGAGAGCGACATGAAGATGGATAGAAATGGAGGAGTGAAACATGACGGCTGGAATGTAGAGCACCAATAAAAACGCTCGAACGGGGAGGAAAGAAATAGGGGGATGATGGAAAAAAGAGCCTGGCGCAGAGGTGACAGAATGATATCAGGTGGGATAGACAGAAAACAGGAGTGATAGCGGAGCGAGAGGCGGGAGGCTAGAGAGGGACCATATTTTCCCTTGAAGGAACTGGCCTGTCACGCTGTTCCGCCAGCGCAGAGCGGCTCTATAAAATACAGGGAGCAGGCGGGTCGTGTCGGGTGACTTATGTGTATATCTAGGCTTTGTCAATATTTCTTTCTGTCTTCCTTCCTCGTGCTCCCCCTATTGCTCCCTCGCTCTCCGTTCTCCGGCTCCAGCTGTGCTCCCACTGTCTCCTCCTGTCTTTCAACGTGTGCGTCCATCCCAACATTGTTCACAGCGCTGTTTGTCTTTGTCCCCCCTCCTCCCTGCACGCTCAGGAGAGGTGTAAGTCGGAGAAGTCACTGCACTGGCGTGCCTCGAAGCTGTGGCTCGCAGGCCAAACATGACAGTGGCACGATGGCTTGAGGACTTGGCAGGCTTCTGTCCCCCAGGGATTCTCCATTATGAGACAATGCGGGCGGGATGATGAGCCTCGCAGTCAAATTGGCATCGACGGAGCGCCAACGCAAATATTCTCATTGATGTTCCTCTCGTGACGTCTGTCTCGAGATCCGAACGCAGGGCGCCAGCCACCGGTGGTTCAGAGTCGCTGCTTTTTACAGCCTCTCCTAAATGAATGCATGTGTTTGTCTGCATCACTCTGGAAGCGCACTCGCCAAGTCTGTCTCTGCCCCCGTGCAGAAGCACCGGGTGGTAGGCTGATTTATTCATGTGGTCCCGGGGAGGATTGCACCTCCTCTTCCTCATTTGGCATGGTTTAGTATCCTGAACACAGGCCTGCGGAGACCCAGGTCCACGGGGGGTGTAGACATCCTGCAGACAAGCTGCCCCGACCTACAACTGGTGGACACTCGCAAATTACCCTGCTCTACATTTCATGTATATTTATCAAGAAAGCGAGTCCAAACTTCTCCGTTCAGCCTGGTCTCGGCAAGAACGTGTGTGCTGCCCCGCTTGAATTCACCGAGGCCAGGTTGAACTTGGCTAAAAGTCTGATCAAAAGAGACAAGTCTGGTCGTGCGGTCTCGACTCGATTCTTCTTCGAACATCGTCTGACTTCGTCACAGTTTGCAGTGTCGCTCGAAATTCAGCCGGCTTCATGAGGGGACGAGATCAGACTGTCACTAAACGAACGGAGGGAGACCGAGAAGTGTCACTTGAATGAGAAAAAACGTATTTATTTTCACTGGAAGATGAAAATTTCCAATCTCTCTCCATGACTTCCTCTGTCTCTGTACCACTGAATCCTCTCTCCTCTCTCTCTCGCTCTCTCTCTCTCTCTCTCCATCGTCGTGTCTGTTCTTTATTTACACCTCTCCGCCGCTCTCTGCAGTGGCTCAGGGAGCGGTAACAGAAGTGTCACTTGTCATTATTGGTCTAATTCAGTAATCCGTCATCGTGCACTCACTGTATGCAGCACATTATACGCCGGCACAGCAGGTGTACTACGCACCGAGGTGGAGATTCGATTTGACACGCACACACAGGCGAGCGGGCCGACGGGGGCCGGGGCAGACGGGCACCGAATGTGTGTGTGTACGCTTGTTTGTGTGTGTGTGTTTCTGACACAGTGGAAGCGGGAAACACAGATAGAAAGATGGAGAGATTGAATTTCTCCGTGTGCATGTGTGTGGGAGTACACAAGTCTGCGTACGTGTGTCTCGCTGTGGGTTTATGACTTTGTGTTGTGGTTTCAAAAAGAAACGCAGCCGTCCAAAACGTCTCTGTCCCGGTTGCGAAACCAAAGACAGAACAGGGACAATTTTGCATGGAAAGACGGAATAAAGGCGAGACGAATATGGAAACAATCAAAAAAGAGAAGAAACACTTCAAAAAGAATCTGCTCTCAAAAAGTGAAAAGCTCCAGCGACTTATTGTGTCTCGTATTCGTTCAGGTCGAGTTGTGCCAGTCTGAAATGTTTATTATAGACTCACATGTTTATTTGGCACAATATGTTTTATAGCAGAGAAAACAAGAGACAACCAACATGCCAAACACAGATGTATCAATGACAGCTGTATATGTGATGACATGATGTGAGGTCTTCATGATAATCTGTCATTCCAATGTTGCAGTTAAGGTCTAAACGATCACAGATTCACAGATTTTTCCACTCTGGTCGTGGAGGGAAAGACACAAAAAATGCGAGATAAGGAGCATGGGATACTTGACGACAGCATGTCGGACCCCAAAGAAACCTGAACACCTCTTGATGTTGTTGGACTCAGTTGACCGTTTCCCAGTTCAGCCATCGGTTGCTTGTTGTCGCTGAGTTTCTTTTGATTTCTTGACTCACTGGCTTCTTCTTTGGATGAAATGAATGATCGTAGACCACAACAGTGCCACCTAGTGACCTAAGGAGGAAATCAGTTTTGCCTTACTATATGATGTAGGAGATTTCATTTGAGTTGCATAAACTGATGCACTGTTAAATATTCATTGATGGATTTTTTTAGAAGGAGACTGAAAAGAGTAAATTTCAGTGTTTCTGCAGCACATGTATATTGAATCCTGATAATTTAAGTCTATTAAAAATGTTTATTTTTGAATTACTATGTCACACATGGCAGAAGAGATGATCATGTGATATTTTAGCATACTGCCTTAATATTTGCTTCCGTACATGCTTATGTATAGTGCTACAGAAACCCCTCATGCTTTTTGCCAATTCTTTGTTGTATAGGTATGAATCAGTTGTTTACCAAAAAATATCCATGTTGATTTTAAAGTAAAAACATAAACAACAACAAATGTTGAAACAGCTTATTAGGAGTTTCTCTCTGTTAAGGCCATTAAACTTTAATCCTGTTTCATATCTTGTTGGCTGTTTTTGAATTCATGATTAATATGGTCCACAACGGTTAATGCACTGACTTAACAGTATATTTTTGGATGGTATCAGTTGGTACGATAAGCAAGCCAACGCATCAGCTTCTCCACATTATGGCAACATTCACACTACTGGAAGCAAAGTTGGTTTTATGTCGTTTTTGACTCCCTAGAAAGTCATTTTATACTGAGTGCAACATTCTGGCACAAATTTTAGGAGCATTTTAGTGACTGACCCGTCTTGTCTGGTGTCCAGGATGGTCTCCGCTCTATTCTGGGTGGGAGTCTTCAGGAGTTTTTTGAAGCATCGTGGAGTGATGGGATTTAAGGTTTGGGATGGTGGAGCTTCCCCTTCTCTCTGTATCAATGGCAATTTGTATGTGAGTGCACACCTCTGTGGTCCCAGCAGACATGGAGGATTTCATCAAGTTCTTAACCCCACAAGGCTACAAATCCGGTTACCACTGTAAGTGTTTTAAACTGTTTAAACTATCAGAGGGCCCCATGTTGAGTCCCAGGTCGAGCACAAGTCACGCCCACATCACGCTGAGCCATATGAGTCTAACTGCATTTCTCTTTACTTCTCTCTCTTATCTCATTTCTGCTTCATATAACACCTGCCATTTCCACCGCCTCGACAAAGCCCGCCACCGAGTCGACCCCGGAGGGACTCGGCACGATGGTTCCGTACAAAGTTTGTACAGTCGCTCTTATCGATTCATCTTCATCGTTCCTTTTTTCAATAACAAAAGGCTCGTAAGATGGGAGTCATTTTCGAGTGATTTCACTAACATACAACTTCTGGTCTTTAGATTTAATCTTTCTGTTGAAGAAAAACTGTGTGTATGTCAGTAATGGAGCTCAGAACTTCTGATGTACCAGATGCAAAAACTGATTTTCTTCAAGAAAAAAATCCTTATTATAATTTAACCAGACAAATCCGTTCAGCGCGAACCCTCGAAGATACCGGACCTGATGTCTTCACTCTGAACGTCCATTTCAATCTTTTCAAATTCAAAGTCTACATTTATCTTTCCTGTTTATTATCAGTAAAAAAAGTTATCACATTTTAAAGACTTCAGAACTTTTCTGGTTATTTTTCCCCCCCTTTAAATGTTTGTTCAAATTTCAGAAATATTATGTTTCGCAACAATTTTCTTAAGATTTCAACATTTCCAGACAGATCGATTTTAAAAGGGTTTGAAACTCATAAAAATCTCTAATTTTGTGTTTTTATCATTTGATTTGCGACATGGATTTCATGTTTATTACAGACTAAAATCAGTGGATACGAATGAACATGTTTTGTGTCCTCTAAGGCTTTTATCAGTCTGACCTTGTTACTGGTTGTGTTTTGTCTTCCTCGAATCTGTCATCCTTCTCAGCATCGGGTGAATCCCAGACAAATAGTAACGCTGTTTTGTTTTTTGGTTGTTGTTTTTTTTACCCACAAACAACAACCACATCGAAGGCAACAATAATAACCCATGTGTCCGCGCTTATGGACACGTTAGCTCGCTAACTGATAATTTAGCTTATAGGGGAAGAGATTTTATCTATTACGATGATCACCGACTGGAGGGTTATTTTCCATTAGTTGATCGATACCGCTCGATAGCGCTCCCCTCGCTCTATCTTCGCCGTATCAGGAACATCTCGACACAACATATGACTGTAATTATCGTGAAATTCAGTTTTCATTGGCGGGATAAAGCTGCGTTACCGCTGCCTCCAACTGATCCCCAGAAAATGAGAAGCCAGCCCGCCGTGCGCCGCTTTTCCTCCCATGCATCAGTTGATTAGAGCAGCCCGGAGTTATGCAGTTAATGACATCATTATTGTAAAGAGAGAGGGGGGGGGGGAGAGGGGAGGGGAAGAAGTAACAAAGTTGAAGAGGAGGAGGAGGAGGAGGAGGCAGGATGAAGAGGGGGGAAGTAAGGACGGGGCAAGGAAGGAAAGTGTTTGAATTATTATCCTCTTTATGCCTGAGTGGACATGAGACAGAGAGCAGGGGGCGATATCACGAGTTGTTGAAGAAAAGATGAGAGGTAAAGGCCGACGGGAGAGAGAGAGAGAGAGAGCGAGAGAGAGAGAGAGAGAGAGAGAGAGAGAGAGAGAGAGAGCGGATGATGAATGGATGGAGAACAGGGATGAGAGACGGAGCAGCATGAAAGAGTATATACGGCGCGCGGTCCCGCTCCGAGGATGATGAAACGTTAATTAAAGTAAACGAGCTACCTGAGCTCCCCGGCTAACCCCCTGTCACACTCTGTCAGGAGACACAGGGAGGGAGGGTAGGGGGAGGCAAGGGAGGGGAGAGGAGAGGAGAGGAGTAGAGAGGAGAGGGAGGGAAATTTGACTGAGGAGGAGAGAAGTTGGATAATCCAGGTGTGGCTTTAGTTCAAGGTTGATCGCTGTCACCGTTGCAGGCGCAGCCCTCGTGCGTGCGTGTGCGCCAAATATTGACGGATCTCCTCCTAATACGCTTCACCTGCATCGCTGTGCACACTTTTTTTTTTGTCCCCGAATTCATTTTCACACTTTCGGAGAGGAAAACAAATCAGGTTCTACTGTTCACGTCTGCACTCCCGGATTTCCCTGCTTTCCGGCAGACGTGGCAAGATCTCCCTTCTGTTCTGATTACAGGTCTAAGTCAAAGTAGGAAAATTGAAATGTTAAAATCAATGATCAAAAAAATAACGCGTGCCATTGAACCAGCCGGTACAAACCTTAAATTCGGGCCAATTGTTACCAAACTCTCCGGAGTTAATTGCCACCCTCCCGATGAATGCGCGTCCCCGCGTTCCTCTGTGATAAGCCTCATTTCCCGTTCAGTCCACGCAAGGTTTATCCGCCAAGATCACCTTTGTTTCTTTTTAATGCTCATATTCATTCAATTAATCTGGCCTCTAATTCGTTTATATATTTATTTACTCGGTCTCGCTATCACTCTCTCCTTTTTTTTCATCTCTCTCCAACGATTATCCTGGCGTCTAATTAGAAATCGATGCTGCTGGGCCGCCGGGTATTTGCAATGTGTTTGTGGACGTTGAGAACAATTCCCCGGACAGAAAAGACCGAGAGAAGAAAGAGAGAGGAAGAGGAAACGCTACACTGCACTGCACTATATGCACACGCACATGCACGCACGCACGCACACACACATTTTTTTTTTTTCTGACAACCGACTTTACTGCTCGCAGCTATTCTTCTTTCTAAAAAGCAGTGGTTGGGGGGGAAAAAAAGAGAAAAATGCAAGGAAAGGAAAAAATGAAAAGAAAATCATTTTTAAGGACTTGCGCCAGGGATTTCGGCAGAATTGTTGAGGACTGTTTCCCCGTCTTTTAGGAAAACAAACAAATCTCGGAGTGGAAAAGCACTTTAAATGTGATGGCCTGCATCTCACCCCAGCCCGCGCTCTGCCAAAAGTCGAAGGAGCCAAATTATGCCAAGGTTGCTGTAAGCCCAACAGTGTCTCAACACAATAATAATAATAATAATAATAATAATAATAATAATAATAATAATAATAATAATAATAATAATAATAATTTTGTTATTTTTAAAACAAAAATAACTCGTGGATGTTCGTCTTGTCGTAAGGCCTCCAAAGACAGAACCGTGCGTTGCACGTTTTTTCTTTCATTTAAATTGATCATTTTATGTTTTAACTCGAAATAAGCTCTTTTATGTCTTAGAATATGTGGCCCAAGATTTGGCAAATTAAGTTTAATACTTTGTTTGACTCCTGTCCCCGAATATAACGATAAAGAAAGACAAAAGTTTGGGAAATAAAATTGTGTTCAACCTCGGTCGGACTTTAATACCCGTCCCCCCGTCCCCCCCCCCCCCCCCCCCCCCCCTCTCCGTTGTGTTATCTTCCGGCGATCGCTGTGCGCCGTCCGTGTGCTGCTCTCTCCGAGCCGCCGCCGCCGCCGTCGCCGCCGCCGTCGCCTCCTCTCTGTCGCGTCCCGTGGAGGGAGTCGGTGTGGAGGCGACGGGTTAGCGCCATTACCGGAGCCAATCGAAACTAACCGGATTAGCAGCTGCCAGATGAAAAAAAGAAAGTGTTTCAACCAAGTGGAAAAAAAGAGAAAGAAATGTAGGGAATGAGAGCCTCGCACTTTTATTAGTTCAGCTTTACACCACAGTGTGTTTACCGTCTGCGCGCAACCTTTTATTGGCTCGCTCCATAATCTGTTTTCCAGACGCTGTTTTTTTTTTTTTTTTTTCTTCAGCTTTCTGTCTTCATCATCCCAAACGAGATGCATCTCTCTCTCGCCCCCCCCCCCCTCTCCCCCTCTCCCCCGTGTCTGGCTATGTGTGCGTGTTTGAGTCTATGTGGGTTCACCAGTCAGGAAGTGTCATATCGGGAAATACAGTGTTGGAGTGTCACCCCCCTCTGCATGATGAGGAAAACTGAATAACTTGCTTTTTCTCCGTGTTGCTTCACATTTCATCAACCCCTGTGATGCTTTACTTGTGCCAAAACCATCAGTCTGGGCTCCTGTGTGTGTGTGTGCGTGTGTGTGTGTGTGTGTGTGTGTGTGAGAGAGAGAGAGAGTGTCTGATTCTTTGTTGCTCCGTGCAGTACGCCAGTAAGCCATATTTGAGGCTCTATCGTTGCATTTTCTGTCAGTCCATCTTTCCATCTCGCACGCTCATTAAACGTCCCTCCCTCACACTCTCTCTCTCTCTCGCTCTCTCTCCCTCTCCCTCTCTCTTCTCTCTGAGTCTCTTCCTCTCCTTCTTCTTCCTCCGCGCCTCACGCTCCCCTTGCCCGTGGCTATATGATCGTGAAAAATGTGTTTACAAAACTCGCTCTCTTGCAGATCAAACCGTACGGACGAATCAAAGACTTTGGAGAGTGAGGCAGAGAGAAGAAGAAGCAAGGGAAGAGAGAGAGAGAGAGAGAGAGAGAGAAGGATAGTAAGAGAGAGAGAGAGAGAGAGGGATAGAGAGAGAGAACGGGTACAAGCAGAGGGTGTGTGGAGGCCTCATAATTTTAAAATTCTCTGTGTGTTATTCTCTTTTTTCTGCTCGTGTGTTTGTGTGTCGGTGTGGTGTGTGCGTGTGTGTCTGTGCATGGATGTTTGTGTGTGTCTGCCTGCATCTCCTTTGGTAATACAATATCTTTAAGGCCCCCAAAACAACTATCTGTGTCTCACAGTTAAACATGAGATAATGCAATATTGATGTCTCCTTGTCTTTGCTATAACGCAATACTGGGTCCATTCTGGCTGGACACGCTAGCATGAGCCGATAGTGCCCTCGCACTTAAAAGAATTACTCTGCTCCTGTAATAAATTTTAGGGATGCTACACAAATATCAAGTCCCTGAAGGTACAGAGTAGCTCGCGAAACAACCGTTAAAACACTCCCAGAGTGGCATCAGGTCATCTTTCAAACTCTAAGTACACAGTGTGGGATAAACAGATTGGGTTGTATTAGTTTTTCTGCTTCTGCCGGCGCTCGGTTGTGAAAAGATGATTGGTTCCCAGTTCGAGGAGCAACTTTTGGCCACTTGCGAGCTTCGTACCTCCTCGGCATTATGAACTCCTCTTGATGTTGGTAATGAACAGAAGATTGTGGTCTTAAAATCCATCAGCTGTTTGTTTATCCCATCAAACCCCCCCAAAAAAGTACTCATGAATCTAAATGATTGACGCCGTTGAACTGTTAAAACACCACGGGGACAACAAAGCAATCAATTGCACCACTTGATTAGGTCAACAGATTCTCCCGTGTTATATTTGGGTTTGGTCCAGCGTCCAACAAAAAGCTGCATGCACATAAAAGCAAGTTGGCCCCCCAGTTTGGAAGAATGCACCCACGGATTTGAAGATTTGTCATCGCCAAATCACATGACCACGTTTGTTAAATGATGTCCAACTGATTGCAGTCAGGCTTTTCAATGAAAGCCTCCATGAGCACCAATAAAAGGAAGGGTCGTTATTTCCCCCACATCGCTGTTTATGACAGAGTTTTGACGGTTACGAGAGGAAAGGGAGACCAAGATTACAAGAGAGGGACGGGGGAGGGAAAAAAAACGCTTGAAACAAGACAGAGGGACACAGAGATGGGGAGATTGGGGAGATGCTGTTGAAGGGGGGGGTGAGGAGAGGAGAGGAGGGCAGAGGGAGGGGAGGGGCAGACAGACAGGCAGGGGGAGCGATTATAGCAGGGTTTATGTATGAGCTATTGATTGAGTCGGTGGTGACTTCTTGAGTGGTTAATTCGGGAAGTGAGAGCGATAGAGAGAGTAACTCACTGACCAGCGAGGGGAGGAGGGAGGGGGGAGGAGGAGGGGGGGGCGTAAAGAGAAAGGCTGAGAGACTGCGACCCGTGTAGAGAGACAGAGGAAGAGAGGGGCACATTTCCTCTCAGAAAAGTATGAAAACAAGCAGTTTCACAAGGATTTATGGTGAAAAACTTAATTAGGAGGCACAAATATTACTCCTTGTGTGTAGATATAATATAAAACTGTTGTTTTTTACATTGCTTCTGAACTGCAAAGAGCAAAACTCAGCTTTTTCCATTGGCAGAAAGACAAAATCTTGACTGCAATAAAAGAAAATGCTTATTCTCACATGTGTGTCGTGCAAACATTTGCAGGTTTGATAATTACTTCATTTTCATGATATTTACTAGCAGTCACTAGTTTCAAAAGGTAGAATATTGAATCTGCTTGAAAAAAGTGCAACAGAAAAAAGGCTGTTTTGGGAAAAAAAAATACATTTATCCAGCGGTAAATAAAAAGGTGAGTACTTCATGACCCTCCATAAGGCCAATAAGGTGCGTGCCTGTTGACCAATATTTATTTTAATGTTTCAAGACAACAACACAAGTTTGTTTTCTCTGTTGTTGCACTTAGTCTATTCCCATAAGTTTTTCATCAACAATCATTCTTCCAATTTGCTGGACAGAAACTTTTCGTAATACAAAGCTGTTTTCACAGGATAGTCCAACACAGCTGATACTATTTTTTAAATTGCCCCCCCCCTACACACACACACACACACACACACACACACACACACACACACACACACACACAGGAAGAACATGCAAACTGTACCTAAAGGCCTCATTGCAAAACCTTGGCACTGTGAGACGAAAGCGCTCACCACTACGCCACCATGCGGCATGGCTGGCAGGATGTCCTGCAGTCAAATTTGTAGGAGATGCGCGCGAGCAGGCTTCGCGGGTTTGCATGCACGTGTGTGCGTGTGTTTGTGTGTGTGTGCGTGTGTGTGTGAAGGTCAGCTCGCCGGCGCAGTTTCTTTTCCTATTTCTCTTCCCTCTCGCGCAGGTTTTGATCTCTCAGCCGCGAGATCAAAGGCGCTCTCTGGCTATTAGTCAGCGCGAGCCATTGATCCCGCATCGATCCACGCGAGACACAGCCGCCCCGTGAACACCGCGCGAGGCTCCCCAAAGCTCCTCCCGCGCGTCGAGAGAGAGGGAGGGAGAAAGAGAGGGAGGGAGAGGGAGAGAGAGCGATAGAGAGAGGAGGTGGAGCAGTGTGTGCGCGCTCCTGTGTGAGTGTGTGTGTGTTTTCCTGCTGGCGCGGGCAGACCCAAACTCGCGCTTTTTCTTTGCCGCGGGACATGAAACAATGAGGCTCGAGCCGGTTTTAATAAAGCGCGCTTTCCCTCCTTTCAACTCTGGCGCGAGGCGGACGAGCCGGCAGCGGAGAGCGATCGATAATTAATGACGATGAATAATTTAACCCTATCGATTGATACTTTTTTCTTCATCCTTTTTACCCCTTCTTTTCCTTATTTTCTTAAGGCCGGCGTTTCTATATCATACTGTTTGCACGCACTCGACATCCTCATCTCCACTCCAACTCCCCTTCAACTTGTTGGAGTTCTTTTCGCCTTTCATGCAAGTCTGAAACGCCGAGGTTCCTTATTCGGGCTATCAGAGGCTACAGTGGTCAATTAATGACCCGGGCCAGACTCCAAACTTCACCTGACTTGTCCTCATGAATGCAGCTGGGCCATTAAAGTGTAAAATGTGCTCATATTGTCAAGTTTTCTGGCAGTAAACTGCAAAACAAGGATGATGTAGTTCCTTGGACACCCCTTTTTGTGTGAAACCAATAAAAGAAACAGCCACAGCTTGGTGTCAATTGACATGTTTTTTGTTTTTTATATGATACAAAGTGAAACCAAAGTTGGCACCTCTGAAATGGAAATGGAAAAGTTTGAGAGCAAGTTCCTTATTGACAAACACTGTTTATCAACTGACATCAAGACACAAACAACTCCTTTTATTTCCTATTTTCAGTAGTTCTTGTAAACCCAGCAAGAATAGATCAGGCAAATTCCATATATATACTGTCTTTTGTGTTGTTTGTGTGCATAATTTGATCATTTTTTCAAGTGTTAACAGAAATGTATTGATAGGACGATTGATTCTTGGTATTTTTCTTTTCTAGCAGCAAGTCACGAAATTATGATGAATCCTTTTCTTTTGTTGTGATGAGTCTCGACTGCAACTTTCCGTGACCAGATTCAAACGCTGACAAAGGAACTTGTCCATGTTCCTCTACAACTCAAAATGTTCTCCAATGAATGCGCTTTTTCCGAGATAATCTTCATATTTGTTCATCTTTAAGGGCATTGGTGCTAAAACCTGCAAAGAGCATTGGGAGGTCAGAAAAAAAACGTCAAACACCAGCTTTTTCACAAGCTAAAAGCCCAATCTGGAGGGGATTGATTTGAGTTCACAAAAGTTCTTAAATGCCCCGATATTTCAAATACAAACCCTCTTCTTTGACTCCGATATTAGGCAGAATATCTCACAACTTCTCAACAACACACTGGTTTGACGAAACCGCTCCGCTACCTGCTCCGTATCTTTCAGACTGGATTTCTCTGACTGATAGTCTGGCTGGGCAGCTCTGTCTGATGATAGCCTGTCTCGGTGTGAAGGACTCAGTATTAGCTTTGCCCCCGCCGCGTGGAGTAATGGGTGCTCTGTGGGGGGAACAAGCCCAGTCTCAGAGCCTCAGTACTCCTGTAACTATACATCTTGGTTAAGTGCACTGACAGTAGTGCACTGCTGCCTGTTCCTATTACACCGCCCGTGTTGATTTCTCACTCCTTCATATGACAGCATGATGGGTGAACACCGTTGTGGGTACACAGCGGTGATCATGTGGAAATTTAGCAGCGATAAAAGTTAAAATATGGTCAGAATCAGCTTTGTTCAGGGCACCAGTGACTCTGTATATCTGTTCTGATGAGATTTATAGGCTCCCGGTGATTAATGTTCAGTGGAAGAGATTGGTTATGGCTCAATCAAACTGCTAACAAAGTGCTCAAAGTGAATAGTTGTTTGAACGTGGCTCCAAAATTTGATGAAATATGCAGACATGTAGTTTGACATTAGACGAGAGAATGAAAAAAAATCACTTTACTTTAGCAGAACAAAAAAAATACTTTTTCTAAATCAAATGTCATGATGGTTGAAAATTTTTGTGACATATTTCATGAGAGTTTTACAGAAAGAAATCTTTGATTCCTTACATTTTGAATGTTTTTTGGTTTTAAAGGTACACATAAAATTCTGTGTTTTGAGTGACTAATTTTTACTATTTCTTTCTTTTATTTTTGAACACATCCAGTGAACCATTATGCTTTTTTACATACTGAGTGCAGGAGTGCCATTGAGAAGATTCACAATTTCTTTGAAAAGAAAAACAAATGTTGAAGAGAATTTGCTTTTGTTCAGAAGTTGTCACATCCCACATCATACTGAAGGCGCAAAGGAACATAACTGAAGAATCACCTATCAAACATTTGTACTAAATTCAGAGTAATTATCTTCCACTGCACAAGTACAACCAGATTTAACATTTCTCTTTTAAACATTTGGATAGACAGGTTTTTTTTCCTCCTCCTGACCACCCCCCCCTTCTTCCTCCTCCGCCTCCTCCTCGTCCTCTCCTCTGTATCTCCCCTCCTCATTTCTCCTCTCTCCTTCTTCCCATCTCCTCTAACAAACCCATAGCAGAGTCCCTCTGTTCTTCCACCCTGAGGCTGACCAGTGTGTCAGAGCTAACCAGGGAGAGGAACAGAGAGAGAGGGAAAGACAGAGATAGCGGGAGAGAGGAGAGTAGAGAGAGAGAGAGAGGGGGAGAGAGAGGAAGAGAGAGAGAGAGAAAGAGAGAGCGGGTTCAGTTGGGCCTTTTTCAGGGGCAACCAAAAAAAGGAAGATGAGACAGATGTACAGAGTCCGTTTCATCTAGTGGAAAAAGAAAGCGGGAGAGGCCAGACTCTTCATGCTTCTCACATTTCTCTATCTTTTTATATCGTGACCCATCACTCTTTCCTTCTTTAGACAGCACTGGAGACATAATGTTGCCTGAATGTCAGGCTGCCCCCATTCCTCCCTCTACCCCAGTCACTCCGCAGAATTTCAAACCATAGTTGCTGCTATTGTATATTCCTCATACTGTTTCCTCTTCACTTCTCCCATCAGTGGCCCACTAACCTTGGCTTCACGAGTGTTCCAGTTCTGCTGTTAGTACCCGCTCACACGGATTACCAACCGCGGTGCGAACTTGCATCAGTGTGTATCGGTCATTGTTGTTTGGGTGGAAGATGTTAGGCTGCAAATCTGAGTGCAAGAACTCGCGCCGTGTGGCAAAACTTGATTTCTGGATCATTTGGAATGCAGCAAAATGTCTTCCAATTACCGGTTCGTTGCGTTTGAATAAGTCATGACAAAATTATTTCCTGGATGACAGATTCTCCTCAGAGGTGGTCGAGTCAGATCTTGAGGTGCTCAAAGAAACACACGCCATCTTTGAAATTTGAGTGGATTTCTGAGTCACTTTAGAGTCCTAAACACTCCTCACCCCCTCCCAAGATCAATTCTTATACAACTCCAGCAGGTTTATTTCCAAGCAACATAATGTCGCCTGAACAAACGAGTAAACTTTAGTTTGTTCGGGTTGTTTGCAGTGGACTGCAAAGCAAAGTAAGGCATGGTGATATTAGGCACTGCTTTCTTTATTTTATGAAGGGTGTTGCTTTGTGCGTGTTGTTCTCCATCAAACACTTCTCAGAAAAAAGTGGGCAGACAAACAAAAGTGTAAAGTTTAGGTGTTTGCAACAAGGCCTTTCACCCCTTAGCCTTTACTAAGCAAGTGCGCGTGTGTGTGTGTGTAGGGGGGTGGGGGTGTTTGAGTGTCTCCACGTGTTGTTGCATCCGAAAACCAAAAAAAAAAAAGTGTCACAAACCCCAGCACACTCTTTCAAGCTGACTGAAAAATCAAACGCCTCTGACTCATCGACACACCAGAGGGTTTCCAGCAGTAATGATCCCCTCGCTGGACCGCGCGCAGGCCCACTCGCCACAGCGTGTGGAGGAGAACAGCTGAGGTTCCCTTTGAGCTGGGACCGTGCTTGTTGTTCCGCGTTTACCATTGTCACAGGTATCCGTGTGATCCATCATCCACGCGGGGTTTTCACAGGTGACCTTTTGTGGTGGAGCGGCCTTTTGTTTGGTCTGTTTTGTCCTCGCTCAAAATAGAGTGCATCGGTCTTTTTTTGTCTGCCTCCATCTCTTCTCCCCATCAGGGCAGCCGCATCTTTAGTAAACAAAGTGCATTCTCTCTTTCGGCATAGTGAGATGTGTGTTAGTGTGTCGATATCGATTCCATCAATATCTATGGGCTCCGTGTCTTATTATGTGCGCCGCTTCTCGCTGTGTCTGTGACGGGTACCTGAATACTGGCGTATTTGTGCCACATCTGCTCGAGTCTGTGTGTTTACTGTGCATGCACGATCCATTACAATCTGTGTGAGCGTCTGCATCTGACAGTCTGTGCATGCATGTGTGTGTACGAGTGTGTGTGTACGAGGAGCAGTATTCCCTGGGCTGCTAGTTATAATGTTTCTGGGGGTGATGGGGGGAACTTGAAAGCCCTGTGCTGCCCAAATCAAAACTAACAAGGAAATGATGGGGGCTCCTTTATCTCCTCTCTGGCCTGGGGGGCCGAGGGGGGCGAGAACGAGAGACTGGGCAGGGAGGGAAGAAGGAGGAGGGAGGGAGGGAGAGAGAGAGAGAGAGAGTGAGAGAGAGAAAGAGAGAAAGAGAGAGAGAGAGAGGTAGAGGAGGAGGAGGAGGAGGAGGAGGAGGAGGAAGGGGGGGCAGCCTGGCTTCCTCTTTGATTTGTAAAAAATGCATTACCTCCGAAATCAAACGGAAAATTACTGCGCCGAAGCAAAACACACAGAGCAGGAGTGAGGGAGAGAAAAGGAGATGGGTGGGACGGGAGGGAGGCCAGGAGGGAGGGGGGAGAAGACAGTGGATAGGTGTGTGTGTGTGTGTGTGTGTGTGCCAGAGTGGAAAGGAGGTGGGGAAGAGGAAAGGAGGATTCACCTGTATAGATGTGCTGCTGGATAGTTAAAGGAAGGATGGGTATAGATTTGACGCCGTGCGTAGGTGGTACGAAAGGAAGCTGGAGAAACTCCGACAGATAGAAACACACGTATATATTTTCCTCGAAGGAGATGAGCTTATACATACCGTGGACCATGAGAATATGGTAAATGAAAGAGATGATGCAGTATTGATGACCTGTAGCCCACAGGGGAGCAGAAACTTATGGATTACTACCTCCAACACAAAGAATATCTCATTTTTTAAAGACTGATCTTTGCAGAGGCCTTCGGTCAGATGAATGGGTTACATGTCAACATTTTAATGGGAGGACATATATTCTGAAATTGTTTCCAGCCATGTCAAGGTTGGTGTGAAGTTCAAGACTGCCTGCTTCACCGATACGCGGGCCTCACTGGTGAGGCAGTCCTCACGCAAAGTCCCATGTGATGATGAGCCGCTTCAGTGGATGTACGAGTTAAACCCTCTTCGTAACTTTGACTCATTACGGGAGAATGCGAGCGCGGGCCGAGCCACGAGATGGAGGAGCGAGAGAAAGATTTCTTCAAAATAAAATAAAAAATGACGACAACATGAATGATGTGTGGGGGGGGGGAAACGGGAGTCAGACAGGATGAATGCCGGCTCCGTATTTGAAGACCGAGAGAGCGGCATGAAAACAAGGAGGATGAAGAGCGGGAGGAGAGAGCGAGCGAGCGAGCGAGCGGGGCCACAATCCAAAGGCTAGAAGCAGGGTGAGAGCGAGCGAGTGAGATAGAGAGATAGAAAGGGAGAGCGAGTCGGTCAGAGTGAGAAAGAGAGAGAGTGAGAAATGCCTGGAGTTAGCAATAATAATTTATACAAACACACCTTAATAATTCACGTTCCATTTCAATGCTGGAGGGAAAATCCAAAATTCACAGAGCATAATTAAATAGAGGCAGAGAGTGAAGGCAGAGATAGAGAGGCCAGCATTAAAGATACCAGTGTAGCAGCAGGGCATCTCTTCCATCTGAGCTTTGTAAAACAACCCTGATGAAACTGTGATATCCAAACGAGAGCCCGTCTGCGAGTCCTGCTGTCCGTCATGGAAACACTGAAATCTGCTTATCTTCCCCTCTCAGCACACGTCTGCATGCGCTGGTGTTTTTTTTTTTTCTTTCATCAGGACATTGTCTTTATACGCTCTCATTTATTTACACAGACCGCCTGTTTATTTATTCTCAAAAAAACACACACACAGATTGTTATACTGCACACAAGATGGTTTGTGAAAATCAACAGTTTGTTCATGCACACTTGAGGATTTTTAACTCAGGATATTAAAGTCTTTCTATCAACAAAAATGCAGGAACATGACTGAAGATGTTTTGAAAGCTGAAAGAGCTCAAATCATCGACACACTTCTTTTGTTTTTTAATCCATCAGTTCCCTTCCAGAATTGTTTGTCTATTTTCACTCGTTTTTTGTGCTTTCAAACTTGCTGGTATTTACTTCTCAGAAACAATTTTGAAAACAATTTTTTACAACAAGTTTTCCCATTTATTTATCTATAGGTGTGATAAACCTGCATTTAGATGTACTTATACCTCCCATTCAAAAAAATTTAAAAATTCTTTTTTTAACTACACTTACAAGAAGAAATATTCTTTTTTTAACTACACTTACAGGGCTGATTCAGGAATGTTTGGCTTGTAAGAAATCAACAAAAGATTGTGTTTTTCTGTTCCATGATTTTGAGGAGTTTCTCAGGAATTGCTCATATAAACAAGGCCCTAAACTCTCTCAATGCAATAAAAAAAAAAACAAGATAAAAAAAATAACACTATTTCTAAACCACTCACAAACTCGATGCACTTTCCCTTTTCAGTGAAACCAAACCCTCCGTAACCCTCAACCAAACTTTGCACATCGAGATTCTCGACCTAACGGTGTAGTTTCTAGTTTCACAAAGTCCAGCGTGGAAAAACCAAACCGCGTTATATATTTAAAACCCCTATTTTTAATGTATAATGTGGCCCCGCTTTTATGTTGGCTTTTCAAAAAAAGTCTATTTAATTCCTCCTGTTCATAAATGCACTATAGGGATGTCCACCGCCTTGCATCAGACGCGGCCTCAGGTGGCTACACAAGATCACATCCATCAAACACCTGATCTCTACCAAAGACATATGAAACATAACCTTGCTATATTTCACATCGATTTACGGCATCATTTTGAATTCATATTGCGCCTTTAGACCCTTATGCAATACCTCCATTTTCAACGAAGTTTACACTCGACAACTTCTCCTTACTTGCTGGACCTGTTGGCCGGCTGAATCTGGCTAAAGTGTGTTATTCTGTGGTAAAAAAAAAAAAAAAAAAAGTCCTTTTCAGATTCCCTCGGTTTCACACGTGTAAGTTGGAGCTTTCCCTTTGTTTTGTTCCAGGTGTTGTGGAGGCATGGACTGTAACTGCGTCAGTGATCTGCTGCTCCCCCCTGTGCCCGCCCTTTGGACACCAGGTCGGTATGACTGACACCATTCGGGCCACCGAGGACAGAAAAAGTCCCCTGTGTCTCCGCTTTTGCGTCACATCTGCTTGAGTTTTTGTTTTCAAAGTGTGCAGAAATCTTTTGCCGGATCTGTAATCCTGCCCAACACCACAAGTGTTAATTGGGTGAAACCAAACGACCAAAACAAGCAGATACCCTCCTGATGCAGCTTGATAAACATCACCATCATCATCAAAATTACATGTTGAAGTTCGTCTGAAATATTCAGTTATTTAAAAAGATTAACCATACACATGTATCGTGGGCCAACAGATTGAACCTCTGCTCGTAATTGGTTCTATATCTCATATTTTTTACAAGGCTAGTTAGTGCCAGATTCACTTTGGGCTGAGTCAAAAAGCTACTTAACTTCATCGCCGACGTGCATACAGTTGGCTGTTAAAATCCAGACACGAGCGGCATCAATCAGATCTCTCCCAGCGAGCTGTCATCATCCCACTGACCAATCTGTTGAGGCTAGAGGGCATTAGCTCAGACTAACATTGCTCAAGGCACGTGCTGCGATATTAAACACATCATCCCTCACCCCCATCACTCATCAGTCATTCAGACAGCTATCCCCCCCAGCGAGCGGCGGGACAAACGACGGGCCTTCACCTCATCCTCTTTCTCCTGCTCCCTCTGCCCAGGGTTCGCCTTCCCAGACTGGGCCTACAAGCCCGAGTCGAGCCCCGGCTCCAGGCAGATCCAGCTGTGGCACTTCATCCTGGAGCTGCTGCAGAAGGAGGAGTATCAGGGGGTGATCGCCTGGCAGGGGGACTACGGGGAGTTCGTCATCAAGGACCCCGACGAGGTGGCCCGGCTCTGGGGAATAAGAAAATGCAAACCCCACATGAACTACGACAAGCTTAGCAGGGCGCTGAGGTGAGTGTCGAGCTCTTAATGTGAGACGCCAACATGGGATAAGCTAAATCCTGATGGTTATCACTCCATGGTTTACATAGTGTTTGCTCCTCTTGGATTTAATCCTCACTTAACGTCTCTCTTCTCCATGCCGGTTATAAATGGAAAGATAAAGGCTGGACTTTTCCTGGGGAACGTCAATACCCTCAATTTCTCCTTATCTGTGGACATCCTAATGGAAAGTTCACCATTGAGCTGCCAAATAAAAAACTCGATAGGGATTTCAAAATTAAGCCTCACTGAGAAATTGCTTGGACTCCTTCAGAAGGGAGAAACTGCTCTGCACCCAACTTGCCCAAAGTGATTAAAGCAATGCCACACTCCACACCTTCAGCATTTTACACCCCTTTGCCACACACACACAATTTTCTTATGCAAATATGCACTATCCCAACTTCTCCCCCTCCCTCCCTCCCTCCCTCCGCTTTCGGTTGGCCTCTTGTTAATGGGGGCTGTCGTCAGAGTCTAATTGTTATGAATAGGCTGGGGCCACAATTAGCCTTCTTAATTAGCCTCACTTAATTGCTCAATTAAGGGCCACGGCACAATTGCCACGCAAAGCAAAACATGTACACATCACTGCACTGTGCTCAGCCAGTGTGGATGCACGCTGATATGTACATGCTGCTGTGTTTGTTGATATAGTGCGACTGCATAATGAAGCGCCGCTCGCCTGCGTTTAATGCTGAGGTTGTCTGATGTGTTTTGCATTTTGCTACTTGGCCACTTTAAAAACAATGAAATCCCAATGCTGGAAGGAAAGAAGAAAGATCCGGCCAGTCGTGCCTTTCGTCTCGCGATAACACATCCGCAGATTTTTTGGGTTTTTTTAATTTGAAGCGTCCCGCGCCCGTCCCTCCACCCCCTGCTCTCCCACACCTGAGCACTCGGCTCCTTTACCTGAAACAGATGGCGCCGTGTTTTTCCTTTACCACTGATCAACCTGGCATCCTGGCAGATTGTACTTTGTGACACCTCTGTGGGTGGCAAAGGAAACTGGCATGATGACGGCTTGACATGCCCAGCGGGAGACACCCGAGGTCGTTACCATGGAGACTCCTCTCGTTGTCCCGCCTCTTTGTCAATGTGCCTTGCAGTTGGAAATGGCGACAGCTTCGTGGTGTCATGTACATTTACATGACAGTTTCAGGGTCCAAATTGTTCCAATTTATTTGAATTGAATAACTGGATAGAATGAGAATATTTAGAATATTTACTTTACATTCAATAATTTGATCCCTTTTCTTTAACTTAGTATTTTTCTTTGTCTTAGAATTTTACAAGAACAAAACCAAATCCACTCCTATGAATTTTGTTCTAAATTATTCTTATTTTTATTAATATATTATTATTATTATTATTATTATTATTATTATTATTATTATTATTATTATTATTATTATTATTATTATTCCACCTACGCTTATCAATGCAAAATCTGCCAGACTGACAATAGTTGTGCTCAGATTGATGAACATCCGTCTGCCTCATGAACAAACTGTGGATGTGTTGGGTGAAGGTGCAAAGAGGTTTGCCGTCTTGATGCTTTTTTCTGCTTGTTTCCAGCTAAATAAAATTTCACTTTACAAAAGCGTCTTGTATCGAATGAAGGCAGTCAGACATGAATTGATCTGAGGAAGGAGGAGATGAATAAAAACAGTGGGAAATCAGCATAGCTCTTGCCTCACAGCACTGAAGTTGTTTACTTATTCTCGTCTTATAGCGGCGAAACACAAAAAACCTTGATGTGAGCATTATATTAATCCTTCCCTCCTCTTTTCCTATTCCTTTTTCCTTTATCACTCCGCTCCATCCCTCCATCGATACATCTCCTCCTCCTCCTCCCCCGTCTGTCTGCTCTGCAGGTATTACTACAACAAGCGGATTTTGCACAAAACCAAAGGCAAACGTTTCACCTACAAGTTCAACTTCAGCAAGGTGGTGCTGGTGAACTACCCCATCCTGGACATGGCAAACTCTCCCTTCTTTCTGGCCCAGAACCACTTCAACGGGGGCTCCACCACACCCGACTGCAGCCCAGAGGTACGAGAGAGAGTTTGTTCTCAACCCCCCCTCCCCTGAAAAAAAACGCCTGTATTTTATTCATTTAGGGACCTCCCATTGTTTATGTATTCCACCAAGATTTGCGTTTATTTATCGCCTTTTAAATGTGACTGAGGCTGCTTCAGACCTAAATCCAAAATTATATCTGTATTTGTGTCTCTATAGCAATTAATAATGTAAGCTGGCATTGAAATCTCGAGGAGGAAAAAAGACTGGAACAAAATGATACCATATAACACCTCACTCTCGTCCTTAATTTTTTATTAACCGTGATTTAATTCCAGAACCTGAAATCTATTTCAGCGTAGTGATATTTGTGTGATATTTCTGGAGCCCCCACTGTGCATTCCTGTTTCTCTTTTCTACCCGACAACTGGGGTTTTCGCCGCAGCTATGTTTTATTCACTTTCTCTAATGGTGGTCATAATAGACTGCAATTCACTCATTGTTTGCCCTGAGAGATTGTGAAAATTTTACACTGGTAAATTGTATCGGACCACCTAAAGAGAACAGCGGGAGCGCGAATGTCCTCATTTGCTTGGAAAATAATGTTATGACTAAATTTAGGTTTCTGTTACGGTGTTTTGATATTTAGAGAATCGCTTAAAAAATGAAGAAATCAATTCAAATGTTTCAAATTTGGCCGTTAATTATGGATGCTGCCTCACAAACTGTTGAAGAGCAGGTTTCTTTTTTTGGGGGGTATGAGCGCTGGTGCGCGTTCAATTTTGTTTTAGGCAAATAGCGTCCCTGGAAAGTGCACGTAGCTTGAAAGTACAGTTAGGGAGAGTCATCCATCATTTGTCGGTGCCATCCTTAAGATGGGATAAGAAGAGGAACGGGCTCTGAAGGAGACCGGCGGGGGGGTTGGGGGGGTGGGTGGGTGGGTGGGGGGTGAGATGGTTTCAACTTGCCCTAAAACAAAAGAAGACGTTATCCCCTCCGTCTCTCATCCCTGTCTCCGATGGCGTATCCATCTGTCATTGATTGAAAATGAAAGAAATAGAAAGCAAAGGGGTCGCGTCAGATCAGATCAATGGCGGGTCATTAATGCGGTTTGTTAAGCAACGCAGATCTCGCAGCTTGGGAGTACAGTCTCGCCTTTCAAAGTTCGGGGGCTGCGAGGTGACAGATACTATTGATTCGCGGCCGTGTTAGGAGGGAGAAAAATCCCCCTTTGTCCTCCGGATCCCTAATATTCAACTGCTCCACTTGTTTTACCTCGGCTCCCTCACCTCGCCGTATCCCAGGCAGAAAACTTCCAACACGCACGCGCACGCAGCTGCCCTACTTCCGAATTCCATGTCATTGTTTCACTTCTTTCTCTGCCGTGTCCCCTCATACGCGCTGGCCCACAATCCCACCGTTTGTTCTTGTCGTTTCTCCTTTGTGCCCACAGTCTTAATCGCTGGTCTCCATTTGACTCTGTACTCTTCCTGCCTTTGAGTCTCTGAGCCTCCGCGTCCTCCTGCCTCCCTTTTTACCCCGCGTCCCCTGGCACCCCCTTTTTCATCCTGTCCTTGCTGCGTCTGTGTCCCCGTTTGCATCACGCTCTGCAGGGCGCCGCTGTCGACGTTCGACTTTGCTCTGCACAGCGCCGCAGCGTCACCAGCGCAGACTTGCAGGAACCCGTGTGCTTTATTTAGGACATTTTTGTCTGTGTCTCAAACTTAGATTTAATCCCTTTTCTCTCCCCCAACACTCTCCCTCGCTCTCTTTCTCTTCCTGTCACTCAGGCCATACAGTCCCTGTTTCCTCGTCTGCCAGACACCGGCAGAGGAACATCCCTGTTTGATCGGGGGACGGCGGCGCCAGCACCCGAAGGAGACAAACTGAGACTGGACACGTTCCCTTTCCTCAGTTCAGGTGAGCAGAAAGAATGACAAAACTTGGTCCAGAACTCTGCGCGCCGCTGCAAAATTGAAAATCCCCCGGCATCCCTGAAGCGGAGCCGGAAAAAGACGGCTTGCATGGCGGCGGCAGTGGCAGCGTGCGGACAGACAACAGACCGCAAACAAAGGGAGGTGGAGAATGTGGAGGGAAACGGAGAGAGCAGCGAAAGGAATGAGGATATGGGGAGGCATGAACATTTATTGTTAAAGGAAATGGGAGAGATGGCCGTCCCACAGCAGCCCGCAGTGAGGCTGCGCTCCAGGTGAGACAGGCCAGGTTAGCTTCTGAATTATGCATGTCAGCAGAGGTAAGACACAAGTTGAGGGTTGGCGAAAAGCATCCAGCTCTTTGGCAGCACCTTTCCTCTCCCGCGTCGGCGAGCGCGGCGGGAAGTCGTGCATGTTTGCTTGATTAAGAGGATACGTGCTCGTGCTTTTGTTGGTGATGCCGCGCACTCTGCGCATGCATCAGAATTCATACGAGTCCGCCGAGCCACGGAGGAAGTGTGTAAACAGATGTACTGGCTCACACACACATGCAATCCTCATCACACAACCTGCACCCCCCCCTCCCTCCCTCCCTCCCTCCCTCCCTCCTCCCCACTCCGTTTGTCCTCAGGTCCTACCCCCCCCCCTCCTTCCCTTCTCACCCTCCTTTCCCTCCCATGTGTCCCCGCTGTCCTAATCCCTTCCCAGGCAGGAAGGCCCTAATTGAGGGTGCAGGCTTCAGTTTGTGGCCTGTGGGCGCCCATTACTGTGTTTTCATAAGCAAGTGAGGCCTGCCTGACTGATTCAATATTCATGTGTCTGCCAGCTACTCCTGGCCCAGCACGCAGAGACTTCACCACTGTCAAATTAGCCCTGCATAGTAAATAACGCAGTGAAAGAGAAGAGAGGGAGCGAGAGAGGGAGAAGGATGGGGGAGAGGTGGAGGGTGCAGCTGAGAGAGAATCTTTGAGTTGTTTGTCATTTGGAAGGAAGTAGAGTAGGTCGAGAGGCAACACTTTTGTTTGTTCATTAAAATTGAATTCCTGCATCACCTCAAAATAACCTCGTTTTTCTCTCATCAAATGAAGCTCACCAGGAGCTGAATTCAAACACGGCGCTGGCTTTAATTTGCTCCACCGTAAGGTTTTTTTTTTTTCCTTTTTAATTTTATCTAAAACGTTGCGACGACACGCCAGAAACACCGGCGGCACGCCAGAACGACGCCGACTCGGTTTTCCAAGTGTCGCGGCGTCGTGAAGCCGGAGAGAGGGCGTCTTCCGATGTCTCTTAGGTAGAAATAATGAAGCATTTGGAAGGGAAACGTTGCCGATGACTTTTCGCTGCAGTGCAGATTCTTTGTGTTCACATGTGGTTTGCAGCAGTGTAAAGTGGGAGTAGCGCACAGTCCTGGCATGCATAAATGAACCGTCAGGTTTTTTCTTCTCTTGTTGGGCGAATCCGTGCCAGAATTGGCCCCCGTGGCTCCTCATTAGACTTGCTAATACCTCCGACTATAATTAGTGAACATTCTTGGATGTTGTATGTCAGGAAACCTTTGGCCCTTCGGAGAGCTAACCTCCGTCTCTGGCTCCTCTCTGTCTGTCCTAGGTGCTCCGTGCTACTCCAAACCCCCGTCCCTGCTGGGCCCGTACCCTCGCAGCCCACCCTTTGACTACCCCTGGGGCTTCAACCCCTACCTCCCAGGGGCCTTCTCTCTCAATAACTGCCCCAAACTACCCCCCGGCTCCCTGTACCCCTCCCAGTTTTACCCCAACCCTTTGCAGAGCAGCCTCTCCCAGCTGCCTCACCCCTTCTCCTCTCTTCTCCCTCCCGGGGAGGCAGGTGAGAGGGGGGCGGCGGGGCAAACGGGCGGGACAAACGGCACGGCGGGTGGCCAGCCGGCCAGGATCTGCCTGCCGCCCTACCAGGGCAGCCTGTCGCTGGGCCGGACAGACATCGGGGCGGCGATCGGGGAGAGGGAGCGCGTGGAGGCCACTCCCCCGGGCACGGGGCTGAGTCTGGGGCTGGGGGCGGTCAGCCTGGGAGCCGGCGCCGGCGCGGGCCAGCAGAGCCCCACGGAGAGGAGAGGAGGGGTGAAGCAGGACCCGGAGTCGGACTCGGACCTGGAGATCACGGATCTGAGCGACTGCAGCTCGGACAACGAAAACGAGCACGAGTTCGGCATCAGGAAGGAGTCCGGCCTGGCCAGCCGCTCGCAGCTCGTGCTGGACGCAAAGAAAGGGAGCGTGCTGCCGCCCATCTCCTCCCTGCCGCCCCCGGTGTCCCCGCATCCCCTGAAGAGCCTGATTCCCATCACTCCTCCCCCTCCGTCCCTGCCGCCGTCGCTTTCCCCGTCCATGGCTCTGCATGACAGACACCGGGAGACAGAGACTCTCAAAATGATTCACAGCTAAGACATTTTCTGGTGTGTCCACCCTCTTGGCCAGTCTACGCTCTGATAACTCTCTTCTTCTCTCCTCTCGCTTTCTCGGACACTAAATTTTCTCGCTCTAAACGATCAGCTCCTCGATCCCTCTTTTTTCCAGGAGAAGCAGTTTGAGTTTTTTTACTTCTGAAGCTGGTGTTTCACTATTTGCTGCGTAAGTTTTTAACTTGCCAACAGCTCATTACCCCGCCGACTTGTCCGTCTCAGGTACACGGGGTGTACAGTTTGAGGGCTGTCGGCCGTCCGCATCACCGTCTTGTCCTTTCTCTTCTGATCCCTCACACTGAATATTCCTTCCCTCCATGGTTTGTAGACCCGCTGTACGCGTGCTGCCGTCTGCAGCTGAGCTATGAAAAAAGGCAGCGAGGTGGTAAATTACAACACAGCCGCGCCCGGCCCGACAAACATTAACAAACAACATCCCCATACTAACAGAACAGAACAACAAATAATGCTCAGATCGATCCAATTTTACAGATTTGTTCTGTAATTCTTGAGATTTAGACTATATAAAAAAATGTGAAGGACTTTTGAGATATAGTCAAATATTGCCACCTTGTGGTCGCTCCAGTCAACGTCTCTTTCAAAGACGCATCTGCAATCCTCTCAAAATCATTCTTGCACTTTTTTCAAATGTATATTTATGGGGTTTTTTTGTGTGTTGATTTGAATGCTTGATGGGTTTTTTTTCCAGCTGTGACCATTTGTGATTCTTCATTTCGTGCTGCGTTTTGTTGTATGGGAAAGAAAAAGAGAGCAGGTGAGAGCTGGACAAAGTTCAAATTTGTATGAATATTTCCTTGTATATATTTTATTATGGTGTACATGACATTTAATTGATTATTCACTATGATAAGATTTAGCTGTATTGTTGTGATTTAATTCCGTATTTAAACATGTTGGAAGAATTATAAGCTTAGGTGTATCAAAGTTTAAATGATTAATGGCAGCAGATCTGCACTCCGAAGATTTTTCTCCCCCTCTTTTTTCTAAGATGAGGACGTCGAGTTCACACTGGGAATTGTGTCTGATTTCCTCGGCCCGAGTTAATTGTGCCCTTTGGTCATTTTTCCTGACAGATGCCCAGCGTACGAGGACCCTTTGGGTTCAAAGACTCGCCGGTAGACCTATTTTTCTAGTTAGCATTCACCCAGTGTAACTGTACTGTAATTAGTCAAATGTGAATAATATTGGTCTTTGCATTTTCTTCTTCTTCTTCTTCTTCTTTTTTAAATCCTCCCCTCAAAAATTGTTTTGATTATTTTCCAATCAATGCTTTTTGTCCATGCCAGCAACGCACTTTGCTTTGCTACAGGACGTTAAATAGGGAGAAAAAGAAAGAAAAGCTTAAAAAAAAAAAAAACAACCAAGAACTGTTTGTCTTCGCTCAGCTCCAAATTTACTGACCGACGTCCCCAGAACACGACACCATTCTGTACAGTTTCATAGCCTTTATAGCCGATGGTTTGTCAAACAGTGGCGGTATAACGATTAGTTGTGAAAGCTCTATTGTAAAGTCAATGTAAAGCTCTATGTTTGTTGAGTTGCTCCCGGAAAAAGGCCTCCAGTCACCTCCGCGTGGAGATCACTTACTAACAGCTGTAAATACTGTTTTCCTTTGTGTGTGTATGTGTATGTACACATCCAACGATGACAATGCAGTGGTTTTACCTGTCGCCATTCTTTGTTTTACTGTAAAAGAGGAAAAAGTGGAAAGTACAAAAAGAAGAAAAAGATTAATATCTTCAAAAGCAATAAATATTATTCTGGATAGTGAACTGTTGTTGACTGGCACTTTGTTGGATGGATCTGATGTGTGGGAACAGCAAGAAAAGGTAAGAATCCATTTTCAGCAATAAGCGAATTAATCTGTAAAATATGAAAATGTTAAGATGGATTCTATGAATGTGTGAATCCACATGTTTGAATGTTCATATTTCATCTTTTTTAATTCGTACATCAACCATTTATTAAAGTTGAATGCACGGGCTTGAGCCTTTTTTTTCTCTTAACTTTTCTTAATAATAATTGTACTTTTCCCAAATGTGTGGAGCTGGAAAAATTATTAAACCACGCTGATTTTTTGGACAAATTTGCAATCCGTCAAATGTTTGACTTTATCTCACATTCTCAAGATATTTGAGATTGATTTTTCTTGAAAGCTTTTAAAATTTCTGTGTATCTGATGCATAGAATAAGAGGACTGAAAAAATACTGGACGCGTACTTGATTTTTTTTAACAGTAGAAGCAAATTTTTATGTTGTTTATCCTTAACAAAATACATGCAGTCACTGACAAAACATAAGAACAACAAGTCCTGTGGAAACTTCTCAAATATTAATACAATTAAAATAATCTTTAATTTTACCAAAGGCTAAAAAAGGATTCAATTGTCTTTTTTAGAGGACTTCTTTTTATCATCTTTAAGGTTTTATCATTTAGCCATGGCTTTATTCAGACAGTGATTGATGTTTAATCAGCACCACACTTTCTTTATCAAATTATCTGAGGAGACTCGACATGATAACGTCAAGAAACAACTGTTTCATAAAGAGCATTTTGTGAAAGTGAAAGTCTCTGAAAAATTACACGTTTTCAGCCACACTGAGGTCATTAAAACTTCATCTGTAAAGGTCGGATAACCTGAGAGAAGAACACGTCCCTCTGAAGTCTCTGTGCAGAGGTGCAGATCAACAAGGTGCTGTGTAGGTTTCACAAACATTTCAGTAAAAAAAAAGGGGGGGCCGTTTGGAATGAGACGTTATGACCGAGGGGCGTTTCTACAGTCTCACAGTAAATCAAACAACACGGTGACCTCGTGCTCCTGACTTCAGGAATTTAAAAGTAACTTCCAGCAACCACCAAGAACAAGCAACAGCTCAATATAAGCGCACATTCAACTGTGACGCAAACCGTGCGCGTGGAGGTGCCGGACAAGAAGGTTGAGTCGCGATGATGTTCTGTGATTCCAGAGGAGTGTCAGTGGGATACATGACAGCTCACACGTACACTGAAAGAGTCTGAAAAGGAGATTTCAGGTTGTTCGGTGCCGCATGATGTTCCTCATGTTGATGATTTAAAAATAAAGGCCAAATACATGAGCACATATACAGATATGTGTTTGATGGACATTTTAGAGCCACCAACTGACTCTGTATGCATGTGTTTGGACAGAGGGGGGAACAAAAAGATACCAAATGAGAACATGGCCAAACCTGAGACCCTCTCCCTGTGATGTGACGGGGCAAACCATTACACCATCCTATCTACCAGTCTAAGGAGCTGAACCTTCAGTTGTGATTCGTCTCCACATGTAGGACAGGCGCCGGTCACATCTTTCTGTCACAGGTTCAGTTTTGTGAGTAAAATGTTGGTAAGTGCTCTTCACGTCGTTACCAAGTTTCTCCACTGGGTGGCGCCATAAGGCTGAGATAGATTGGAAGTTGTCTGCGGAAAGACAACTAAGTTTGACTTTAGCAGAACGTCTCCAGCTCCAAAGAGTGGCCTCGGTGTCATAGCAGCAAACTCGTATATTCGGCTCAGAACAGCAACACGACATCGAGACCGGTTCATTTACAGGCAGAAATAAGACGAAATAAAGCGCCACTGCCAAATATCTCGAAATACGCTGAAACCAGAAAGTAATACATTAAAAATGTGCATTGAAGTTGTGCAAAATGTAAGAAGAAATTAAAATGACACTGTTTTGGGTTAGTCTGCTTTATTAAAAGATGGAAAAAAATGAAGTGCTGGGGGAAAAAGCAACAACTAAGTTTTTGACACAGTTCAACATCAATTAAATCGTAGTTCAACTTTTGTTTTCCTTTTAGCCGCTAACATATTGAAGCCTTACATTTAAACTGACACTGTGGTACAGAGTGAACTGAGGGGGGAAGGGTTAGTGTGTAACACAGTGCGGAAACAAGACGCTTCACAGGGTCTTTTTTTTAATTCAACTGTCCCGCTCATGAAACGCACATGAAGCTGAAACAAGTTACATTGTTACACTTCTATTGCCGTTCTATTAATGCGCGGCATTGTTTGTTTTCATTCACTTCTCATCAAACAGCGTCTCTCTCTCTCTCTCTCTCTCTCTCTCTCTCTCTCTCTCTCTCTCTCTCTCTCGCTCTCTCTGTATTTTTTTTTTTTTTTTGCTGTGTACTTCCGCGTACAATGTTTTTTTCCCACTGACACACGGCAACTTTCGAACAGGAAACCTATTAGTCTCCTCGGTTGTCGCTTTCTCTGTATTTACGGGTGAGTACATCGTTTTACCGTCGAGCTTTTTGTGCGCCTTTTCCCCCCCTTCTGTCCCTTCCAGCGTTCGGGTCTCTGCCGGTTTTGTTGGCAGTTTTGTTTCCCTCTAAGTGGTTCACGGATATTTAGTTTGGTTTCCGACAGCACGGGCTTAACCCCCCCTTTCCAGCCCGAGCAGCAGACGGTAGCGTCCACATACAGGAATGCTGTGCTCGGCTTGGCTGCACGGCGTCCCGTCCCGTCCCGTCCGGACACAAACTGTTTTCATCTCCCGTAAATTCACTTGGGGAAGTTCAGCAGCTCCGCGACGGAGTTTGGCACCTTTTAGACCAACTTTAGTTACGAGTGTGAAGTGGATGTGAAGTTGCGATTATGTGGGTGGATGAGTAAGTTCAGGTGGCAGAGTTGGACCGTATGTGTTTTTCTGGCAAAAGTCATCCAGGAGTTTTTTTTTTTTTACGACTTTGTTTCGTGTTTTGTACCCCCCAAACTACAAAATCACTTGAATAGTGTCGCACACAGAGTTATGCCGGGTCATGGTGGACTGTGGGAACTCCAGAGCAGGAACCCTGTCAGCGTTTGTGCACGTTCAGTTTTCTTCAGCCTCCATATGTGCAATCTGGCCGATCTGTTGTTGGGTAAACACATTGATGGGACTCAGACTCGCACATTAATTTCCCTCTTCTTGTGTTCATGTGGTCCACACACACATCTGACCTCAGGGGGGCCGTCCCCGTCCAGCTCTGAGATTACAAAGGTTCAGGGGTCTTTTGCCACGTCCTGCCTTCTGTTTTCCTCTTTATTTGTTACCCAAATGTACACAACACACACTCAGGCTTCAGCATTTGACAAGCGAGAGGTCCCTCCCAGTTGTCTGCCTCCCCTCCTCCTCCTCTGTACCACTCACTCAGCAGTACCAGATTGAGGTAGAGGGGGTTGGGGGGTGGGCTTCAGTGCAGACACTGTTCAATAATTAGTGTCTGCATATAATTGATTACCCCCTCGGTGATTTTGCCTCTTGAAATGGAGGAAGGGCATCCGCGGCGCCGAGCAGGAGAGCGCTTCCTGAGTTGACAGGAAGGAGCGAGAACCGCGCACGTGAAGCAGCTTCATTATCGGGCTGCTGTGGATCCGTGCGTCTTCAGTCTCGCTTCCACCAGACGCTCCTCAATGGAAAAACAGCGTTTCTTTTTCTTTGGCTCCGTCGCGGCTCCTCGCTCCCTCAGGGTTTCGGCGTAGGCCCGAGCGCCGCCAATCAGCCTCGGATTGACCCAACATACGTGATCTTCTGTCGGCTCTCCGACTTCACGCCGTACGGGCGTTGCAGCTGGCGGTTTCTGAGGCCGTGACGCACTCCCAGGTGGCTGCACCCCAGAGGCCCCGTGTGAAGCGGGCCCTGCCACTTCCTGTTACGCTCTGCTAGGCGAGAGGAGCCCTGCACTTGTCATCTCTTTCTCTCCCCACGTTTTTACAAGTGCAGGCTTGTCTGCAGCCCAAAGGCTACCTTCTCTTCCTTTTAAAGGAATGTTGGCTATTTAATCTGAGTTGCCGCGCAGCCCTCTCCCTCCCCTGCGTCTCACCCCTCTCTCTATTGTCATGGGCCCTACGTAAACTCACCCACATCCCACCCCGTCTCTGGGAGGCGAGGCGGGATCGAGGCGGACAGTGCAACCGACAGTCGGCGCGGTCGTTGTTAGCCTCCATGAGGGATGCTCGGCTGCGGGAGTGACAGGTAATGGCACCCGCTGCCCAACAGCCACGGGGTGTCCTCAGGGCCTGGAGCTGAGCGGCTGGCAAGCTAATAATTTACTGTAGAGGAGCTCGCACTTCAAAGGGAACACAGGTATTCTTCTCTGGCTGCAGTTAGTTCGACGAACAGGCAGCAGATAATGAGAGACAGAGCAGACTGCGGCTGTTCGCTCCCCTCTCGGCGGGTCAGAAGTGAAACCCGCTCATTCCTCCTGATCGCGCTCGCTCGGCGAGCCCGCTTGACACGCGGAAGCGTCTGGAAGGTGTTTGTGCCGTTCTGCAGGCGGTCTGGTGGCCGAGTACGGTGGCACGCTGCGAAGTGTCGCGCAGTGTGCCACCGCGAGTGTTCGCCTGGTTCTGTCCTGGAAAAAAGACGAGTAAAGGTTCTGATTGAAAGGCCGTCAGACACCATTTTGGTTTGAGGTCGATTTGTAGCGACTGGATAGACACAGTGAGCTTCAAGCAGACGTTTTCGGCTGCTTATCGATGTCTTTCAGTTGAACTTTCTCCTCTTTGAACATCCTGAAAGGCTTTGTCCACTCAGAGTTCGTTAAGTGGGGTCCTTTCAACTCGCTATCTTATCCGGAAGGCTTTCTGTATCCTTTCCGTGCAGATGCAACCATAAAAACATTGTCGCGGTACAAGTCAGGCCTTCACGTGTTTCCACAGCAGGCCTACTAAGCAGAGAGAGCATGCAGCCGTAAACAAGCAGGTCACAACCAATGAGCAGGTTGAAGGAGGCGGCTGACGATGATGTCATCGTTTTAGCCTTTTCAGCTTCCACACGGAAATTTTTACGTTGCGACAGCGACGCTCCCGCCAAGGGTTTGTTCCCCTTCTGTGTGTTGTGGGCGACGTCTGATCGGGTTTGCTTTTATAGCTTATCTTTGCATTCTCGCAATGCTTGGCAATCATGATCCGACACGCTGACACACACTTGTTTCCCGCTCACACTTAACTTAATACCAGCGGAGCGGCCAAACTCGGCGTCCATCGTGAGGCGCCAACTCGGAGTCTGGAGCGCTGCTCTGGGAACTTTTGGCTCACGTGGAGGCCGAGATCGAAAAGTTAACCCTCTGATTCCAGTAGCGATCTGCGCCGACTTTAACGAGGACCAAACGTCGGTTATCGATTACCTCGGTTAATATCACAGAGTTCATTGCAAGGCTGGAACAGAACAGCCAGTGTTCAGGAGTCAGACGGCAGCAGGTCCCTGTTAGTTCGATGGTTTTCAGGTTGACGTGAAGCTCACACAGACGGCTCTGTGTGTTCACCTGCCAATCTCTGACATCTTCCTGCTGTCACTCACTCAACCTAGATAAGGCTCCCTGCTCGCACTGTGTGTGGCCAGTGTGTGTTTGGGAGACGCGTGAGTCATGTGTGTGCCGCAGTGACGCCCCCCTACCTCCCACCACCACCACCACCACCACCACCACACACAGTTCTGAGCGACCCTTTCAAGGAGCAAAGTGAATGCAACCAATCTCTGGTCAAGTCTCTCTGCTGCACTCTCACACTTAATGATAAGAGGATTTTTTTGGGGGGGGGGGACTCAGGCTGCAGCAGTTTCGGCTCTCGCAGTCTGAAAAAAGAAGGTAGAAAATGGAAAGAGTTGCATCCATCGGCGCGAGTGTGAGTCAGAGGGACGGCTGGAAAGCCGACGTGACGGAGAGGGTGCGAGCGAGGGAGCGAGGAGACGCCGAGAGAATGAGTTCTTTCTTTTGAGGGGTTACGGTGGAAAAAAAAAAATCCCCGAGCCGAGGCTCCATAGACGATGTTTACTCTTGAGGAGTGAAAGATGGGGGGGTTCAGTGGGCGCTCAGGTCCTCCAGTCAAGTGAAGGTGTAGAAACAGCTTGTTAGCAATATATCTTTGGTGCAGACCTGCAAACAAAGAGGAGCCATGTATCAATCTGAGGCTGGACCACCACCTTTTTTGATATGTCAGGATGTTAAAAAACTATATTTCAGGTTCAATGACTGCTCAGACAGTCACTGAAATCAAGTGTCTTAATGGTGCATTGTTGTGACGTTGAGGGATCGTCTTTGTGAAACTTTCCCTGCGACGTGCACTGATACGAAAATAATGTGACATACCAACTGTAATCTGGATACCTCTGCTAGTAGAAGGAACTGGTTTACAGGCTCGATCTACCTGCTGACAATCTTGAAAGTGAGACGCAGTTAAATGAGACACTCCCCTATTATTATACTAATTAGTATTTGACAGGACACTTTATGTCTGCTTTCCTTGTTAACTAAAATTTCAGTCCTCAGTTCATTCAGTAGCTGGGATGCTGCTAATGTCCTGATTTCCAACCTGTTTGTTCATATTTTTGAAAGCAATCTGTCTCATTGTGCCATTGTTTTACCTTGAACTACATATTCAACTTGGCTGATTTTTTTTTAAAGTCTGTTTGAAAGAAAGAGACAGAAGAATGTTGTATATCTGGATCGCACACCACTGGCATGAGGCTCGCAGCAGCATCATGAAGCGAGCTGCATATGTGTGCCGGCACACAGGCATTTTTGGAAATGTTGGCTTGAGAGGCTCCGAGTCTGTGCAGGCTGAGCTCCTTCCAGAAATGTTCCGAGTTCGCGCTGGTATTTCAGCTTTGTTTGGTTTTGTCCGAGGGAGGGAAAAAAAGAGAGTCTGCTGCAGAGTGAAGCCGGTTGGCACGAGAGGGCACGCAAACGCACCCTCGCCAGTGAGTCACTTTATGTCCCAAAAGTCAGATCAAAAATTTCTGTTCTTAGTCTGAGCAATTACTGCTCGAGGCACGCAGACAAACACACACACACACACACACACACACACACACACACACACACACACACACACACACACACACACAC
>JASSRZ010000007.1:5947809-5960354 GCA_032164315.1 Malacoctenus gilli
ACACACACACACACACACACACACACACACACACACACACACACACACACACACACACACACACACACACGGAAGCGGTTAGGTTCGCTGTGAGCTGCCAATCCATGCCAGTCGATCGGCCCTGGACGATCAACTGTTTCCATGAAGCCACTGACCTCTATTTGGGTGCAAGGCCAGAGAGCTGGAACATGCTTAACTCATGTGTACATAAGTAGAGATAATGTGAATTGATGTCAGCATGATTATAAATCATGGTTTTGGCGATAAATTCTGCTCTTACTAGCACTTACAGTGTTGTTTTGGGGTTAAAATTAAAAGTCACTGAGGAAAAATACTGATAAACGTTAGAATTCAATGTTGCAAGACGCATTTTTTGATCAAATGTCACATTTGTGTCACAGCCTCAAAAAATATATTTGTCAGAGTGCAAGCAGACACTTTGCAGGTCTGTCTGATCTCCTCTGTGTTGTTGTTGGTCACACTATACAGGACGTGTGACATGGTGCATTCGGAGGCCGGAGCTTCTTACATGTCCCATCTTTGTTCCACATCTCTCAAATGTCAGTCAGCAAACGGCTGTGTGTGGGGGGGTGTGTGTGTGTGGGGGGCTGTTTTGGGGGGAGGGGGCCACTCGGTGTCCGTTGGCGTGAAATCACATCAGGAGAAGGTCGCGGATTCTCTGCAGCACTTTTGTCCCATTCAGATAAAACGTAGAAAAGGTCACTGCAGTAAAACACGAGAGCAACAAGTTCTTCTCCAACACGATCCTGAAAAAGAGAAAAGAAAAAAAACCTGCCTGTGTTTTGCTGGAACTCTTGCTCATAATCTTTTTTTAGCCACTACGTAATGGTTGTTAAATTACATAATTGACCCTTGTCTCCCGCCAATGAATGCAGTGGCTGTCTCGGAGGAAAGCGCACAAGGGGCTGCTTTATTTTACGCTGAAGGTGGAGTAGTTGGATGGGGGGGCGGGGGGGTAGTTACAGAGATGAAACGCGTGGAAACAAAAGGAGAAAAAGTAACAGTGGAGGTGTTGGTGACAGGTGAAAAGGGGAGGGTGACTCCTTACAGTCCCTGCACAGACGAACCCCGCCCCCCCAGCTCTGACTTTCTGTGTGCACGGCTGTGCAACATATTCTTCCGTGACCCACATTACAGCCTCCCGTGTGCTGTTTGCTTAGCGTCACTGCAGTGACAGGATTTCGAGGGAAATGGTGCCCCCCTCCCGTAATGTTCTCGCCGCCTTTCATTTCTGCACCTTTTATCCGGCTGAACGTACGTGCAGGCGCTCAGTCACATTTGGCCTCGTTATCTCGAAAGCGTCTTTTCGCTGTGAATGGAGGACAGTGTGATCTTTGATCGAGTGTTTGTGGAATAATTTAGGATGCGTGAGTCATCTGGTCGTCTAATCTGTGGAGGATTTACGCTCTTCAAAGAGATAATCTAGTCAGCGTTGGTTCTTAATGGAGTTGAAATGGATCTGCAAACATTTGTTGAAGCGGCGCAGTTTGACTCGTATTAGCTGAAGTAAATCAGGACTTGTCAAACTTCGAACAGTGGAGCCTTCAGTTCACTGGTACTTTCACTGATTGATGCCAGTGAGCGTGGTCCGAGATCATCTGAGATCATCTCCAGCAGTCCCTGTTTGGATCAGCTGGAGCTCATCGCTGCTCTGCTGTTTGGCTTGAGAAGGAAATCTGTAATGTTGATGCCAATACTGCGCTTCTCTCAATATGAGTTGTTTGGTGTCTTTAGAGAATCAAAACATTGATTCCTAACATCCTCATCGCATCAAAGTTGTGTTGAAGCATTTGAAGCTGAGCTCTGCTGCAAGCATACAAAGAACTTCAAGAAAAAATAAATATTTATGAATTGATTCTCTGATATAAAACAGCTAATCCTATACTTTTCATTCAGCATCTTACAACTCTAATCGAACAATTGCTTCAGCTTCGTCTTCTTTCACTCCTTTTTCTTTCCTGCTTCCTCAATGGAAAGTCTCTTCCTTCTCAGTTATTTAAGACGAAACCAAACCTGCTTTCAAAGTGAGATTCCTGTTTGTCTGTTGGCTTCACATCAGCTTTCAGAGGGCGTCTTTCACCCAACTGTGAATAAATCACACAAAGTAAACTTAACTGGCCGCAGTTCGTTTTAATTTAGACAAACCTGCCAAGTGATAACATTCAAGCACAAAGGGCCGCGGCGTAATTACCTCATATCTCACATGGTCAACACATTCTCATGAAGATGAATGGTATAGATTCTGTTCTGCGAAAATAATTGCGGCCACCTTGAAATATTGTGATCGAGCAACCGCGTGATAATTGAATCCAGCCCGACTAACCTGGTTGTTGCACGGCGCCGGACCGCTGGCGCCGTCGCCGGGAGACATCCGCTGCTGAAGTTCGTTGCTGAAACACATAAAAATCTTTTTCATTCATTGAAGATTTATCAGGACACGCACACAGCATTATGTTAAAAAAACATCCCACCTGTCCTGCTTGGACCCTGCTGCCCACCTCCAACCGTGTAACGCACAATCTTTGAGAGTATTTTTTCATGCATGCACACTTTCGGTTATATGACCATTGTGTTATGACCCCCTGCTGCACGTTGAAGAGGAAGTCTGAAATGCCTCCAGGCCTGTTGACACCGAAGTGCGAACTCATTGTCAGCTCTGCCGCTCTGAACCTCTCGGTCAAGGTTGGACGAGCCCGGTCCGAGGGCTTGTTTATGCTTCTCTGTCTTCAGGGAGCAGCGTCGGAGGTTTTGTAAAGCTTCAGGTGCGGCTCTGCGCTCTCACTCGTCTCCAGCGCGCTCTATGGATACTTTTGTGCCTTCCTGACTTTCCACAGCGTCTCCCTGTTTCCACTGACCTGTTTTTTTTCCTCTTTCCACTGTTGCAGCCTTGTTCTTCATTTCCTGCCGCCGTGTGTCCTCTCTTTTAATTTCTTCTCCACACTCCCTTTTTCTCCGTCTCCTCCTCCTCCACCTTCCACCACATTGGGGCCCCTTGTTTGTACTTTTTGTGTCATCCATAGGGTTACTGTCGGTTAGAGGCTGCTGCCACAATCAGGTTGAGCAGTAGGAGGATTCCTTAGTGTTTAATGAGAACACAAGTCGCACTGGTACAAACAATTTCAGCTTGTAAATTGTTTTTTGCACATCATGTGCGTTAACTTTTCCTTGCGTGTCTCTTCCAAAACATCTTCTGGATGACATCCATCAGCATGCAGGTGTTTGCAAACGATGCACCTGATCTCTGCAACACGGAATTTCTCCCTCCTGTCGGGTCTTTTTTTTTTTTTTCAGGAGCCTCCTTCCTCATATTTTGTATCGGTTTCGTTCAAACTGTGCGCCAACTTCCTTCTCCGGTCCCACGTGCCTTCGGAGTCGAGTGGCACCGAGGTTCAGCTGGTGCACTCTCCTCAGTCCTGGTTCTTACGGAAACACTCGTCGGCCCCGAATTCTCCCCCCTTTTTTCCCCCTTCGTCCCCTTCTTTCTGTCTCGTTTTCGTTCGTCTCTCATCTGATAGGTCATGCAGGAAATGGCTCTGATAGCTTCCTGAGGAAATTACACCCTCTTCCTGTCTGTATGCCTCTCCATTTGTTGCCACCGTCCCCGGTTTTTCGCCCCCCCCCCCCCCCCCTCCAGTCGCCGTCGGAGTGGAGCAGTGGTCCAGGCGCAGGAATCCCCCGGTCACTGCTAATGAGGCTGTGGCCTGATGAGCGGGCCAGATAAACAGCAACACAAACACGGCAAGCTATCGGCATTAGCTGCTGGGCTATTTTTGGACGCTGCCCTCACAGCATATAGAGGACAGGACACTGCCTATTGTGACTGAGTCTAAGAACAAGAGCAGTGACCTATGCTGCCACAATGGCCTCTCTGCACAGGTGCGCCAGGCAATCACAAACAATCGAGTCCTTAATTTTAGCTCTCCGCCACCGGATGTGAGCTGGAGTCCGACTTTGCTGGATTTTTATTTTCAATTAGCTGCGTCTACGCGACGCAGAGCAGAATCCGTTTACATTTGCTGGACGATTGACACGAAATCTTTCCGACACAGTTTGTATCGTACAGTCTGTCACAGCACACGCGTTCAAATAACCTAATCAGATTTTAGTTGACCCAGAAGGGGAGAAAATCAATAATGTAAATAATCATTAGCTGCATCACAACAGCATCGAGTTCTGTGAGAATTGAATCTGTCTGTTGCTTTGCTATCGATCACATCAGAGCCCCTGCGTACATACGACACATTTTTTATTTTTTTGAAGGCACAACATTTCAAACAATTAGAAATAGTTAATAAAAAAAGAGTGTGATTGAGCGTTTTAGCAGTCCAGCAGTCTGAACGTCACATCCACCGTTCACACGACGACGGTGACAGCTGCCTTATGAGGTCTTTACACAGCACTGTGAGCAGTTTGGGGCTCAGTGTTTCGCCCAAAGACACTCCGACAGGGTGAAATGGGGAACTTACCCTCAGGATGGCGAAGGGGCCTGCAGTCCGAGGTGAAAGACGCTCTGAACGCAAGTGTTTATTCCCTTTGAGGTGGTGTCAAACAAGATCTTAACTTAATAACGCAACAATCGTTATTTACGTCAGCTTCCTAAGACAAGATGCTGAATATCAGAAGTGTTGTTTCCTACCGACTTCAAAACATACACACTGAAAAATCTGCTTTGCTTTCTTGAAAAGAAAAAGATGGATTTGTTGCACAATTGCTTCAAGAATAATGATCATCAGACATTTCTGAGGAATCATCGTTACTTTTGCTGCAAATGTTCCCACAGTCCGAAAAATGAATGAAATGCTGGTGGTTGAAGGTCATGGCGACTGACGTCATGTTTGTGTTTGTAACAGGAAACGTTCAAACGATGAGGTGACGACTCCTCGTGAGCTCGAAGCTTAACTTGTCACGGTGAACAACGGCTCCGCCACCTTCTTCAGGTGAAGGATTAGGGTTTGTTTGGCGCGTCGGGTGTGGTTGGGAGCGGTCCGGAGCGGGATAGGACGCCTCCGTGCACACGGCGCACCGCTGCAAGGGGAAATCTCAGCCGTTACAGGTCAAAGTAAATCTGATTTCTGGGGATTATATCAGACGTTGCCCGTACAAAGGTGTGTGAGCCAGTTAGACAGAAATCACGTCATGCTTTGACAAATGCTCTAAATAGATACAGTGGCAAGAAAAATGAAACTTTTATGGTTGGAGGTTATTTTGTATTTCCTCTCTGGAAGTGTGTGTTTATTTGGTCCATAATTTTCCTATTTGTTGTTGTTGTTTTGCACATTTCATGCGGGCAAATTTTCCTTCTTCGACTCTCACATCTGTGACTGTTTGAGTGCAATGCCGATTACTGGTTAAAATGAACATATCCGCCACTTTTTTGCCCTGATTAGTCTTGGCGCCGGCTTCACTGTGTGACCTGATCCAGCTCCCACTCCCCCTTCTTACAGTCGCAGTCATGTGATTTACAGGAGCTTGATTGACAGGTGCGAGGGCCCCTGCAGTTGCGGTATGGACCCTGAAGATGCCCACTCCGGGGTGAGGTCACGGTTGGACTCCTCCCCCCCCCCTCCTCTTGGCCGGAGGGGTTCCTCTGAAACGGCTAATTGTCTGAACGCTTTCACAATGGCTGCGGGGTTTGCATAAGAGCTGATGTAACAGTTATTATTAGGCTGCAGTGTAATCTCCAAAACCTGGTGGAAGTATAAAATGCTTAACTGATGTTTTTTTTTTGGGTTGTTTTTTTAAAAACAATAAAGCAGGTGATGTTTTTTTCAATGAGTTTTGGGCAGCATAAGACATCAGGCTGGTCTGAGATGTGGAGGAATGCTCTTGTAAAGACCAGTTGTCGTAGAACGCGCACACACACACACACACGCTCGCAAGTATACCGGCAGCTCCCTACAATCACATAGGAATGGCCCCCTCCCACATACGTGCTCAGTCTTAACTCACACACACATACACACACAAAGGCACGTACGCTTGATGGCTATCATTAGATTGATGCCACCTGACACTTAGTTAGTACAGGAATGTGATGGGAGGGAGGGGCGAGGGGGGTGGGGGGGCAGCTGCCGACCCTCAGGAGCTCCGGAGCTGATCTCTGCACTTTTGTGACGCTCTCTGTTCAAATACTGTACGCTCCCAGCCGCGGCCTGCGCCTGCCCTCCTCTTGTGCTGGGGGCGAGTCTCATTTAGCCAGGGAAGACCCTCGCAGCGAGGGTCCTCCGCCAGCTATCACGTTCAGATGCAGGCGGAGGGGACGGGGGTCTGGTTACTGTTGAAACTCAGACTGCCTCCATCTGTTGTCTGAACTGTGCCATATGCTGGAATGCACCACTTGGCTCCCTCTGGGTTGGAGGTGGGGGGCCGGGGGAGGCGGGGGGGGGGGGGGCACGGCGGCCCCGCTGCCGCCGGGCTCGCTTTAAATCCGAAGAGGAATTGACCTCTCCTACTTCCCCCCCGGAGTAACCGCAATTAGCTTCCCCCCCTCTGCTGCCCACTCCAATTTATCCCGGCGCATGAACACAAATTACGGTTATTCCGAAATCATCCAAGACATAACAAAAACAAAGGATTGGCTTCTCCTGTAATGAGGAGACTGAAACGCTGAGACGGGCAGCGTCGGGCCGGCAGTCAGCTGCTCCCCTCCAGGCTTCAAAACCATTTTCTGTTTTTGCGTCTTAATTTATGTTGTACAGTTTCCTGCGCAAATAACCAGATGATTAACGGCAATGTTTTCACTCCACGAGCTCCGACATGAAGAGAACTCAATTTATTCGCCATTAAACAAACAAGGATTATCTAAATTATCTTCTTATTAAATATGGATATTTGTATACTTGGAGGCATAATTAAAGTAAAAGAAGACATTTCACTGACCCAGTTTCAGCGCTGGATCATCTGGAGGTCATAAAGACGGCAAAATTGAGGCCCATGTGCTCTGGATAGTGGGAGGAAGCGTCCACATCAGGACCAAAAGACACGCAGATACGCACAGATAATCGACTCGCTGTAAAGCGTCATTTCCTGCACATGCTGACACTGCATTTTCTGGAGAAAAGGGGCACCTTTCTCCTTCTGGTTTAAGCCAATCTTACATGCAGCATTGTTGCGCAAGCCCCCGATTCAGACCAACGTCCTGTCTCTGCCACACCAGTCACGGGATGCTGTGAGGTGTGCTTGAACAGTTTCAGCAAACAAACTGATTTGAAAGGAGACAAAATTAACTCGAGAACAATAAAAAGGAAGAAAACAGTTGTTCCTAATAAAATCTACATTTTTTACAGATGTTTTTTGCCCCCCCTCCCCTTCTTTTTGGGGGTCTTTTTGCCTGCCATTGACTGTTCAGGTCACCCTAACACATGGTTGAAGTTTCACAGCATTTTATGGTTCCACCAGGAAACTTTCTGGGACCTGTTTGTGCAGCACGAGTGGGTTACAGCAGCTGTAGTCATGGTTACATAACAACTGTGTCCCGGTGAAGTGGCTTTGGCAGCTTCATTAGAGTAAGGTGTTGGTGGCTGGGTGTGTGGAAAAAGGAAGGTGTGTCCATGTACTTGTGTGTGTGTGTGTGTAGAGGGGGGTGGGTGGGGGGTGTTGTGTTGGTGTCCATACAGATGTGTGTGCTCATGGCCCTGGCAGCCCCACGTCTCTCTGTTTAGCTAACCCCTCCTACACATGTTGCTCCAACACTGGCCTTTCTCAGTCCACAGCCCACTGGATACAGCCATGAATGAACACATTCTCTCCCTTGTTCAGTCTCTCTCTCTCTCTCTCTCTCTCTCTCTCTCGCTCTTCCCAGTTTCACTCTCACTCAGCTCTGTCTATCCTTCCAATGCCGTTTCTCTCTCTGTCTCTGTACGAGACCTCACCTTGACCTCACCGCATTTATCAGATAGTCCCCCCCCCACACACACACACACAAACTATTCAAATCTCTGTCGTGTTCTTGATCCATTTCTTTGTCACCTCTAACCACTGAGTGACTTTTCAGTTCCCCTCAAGTTAACTTAGACCTGCTGCTTAAAAAAACATTTGAAACTAAGGCACGAAAAAAGTAACTTGTACTTGAAATGTTGACAGTTTAGTTTACAAAATCAAGAATATCAGTCAGTCTCCCTTTGTCCGTTCGAATGTACATAAAATATCATGTATGGACACTGGTGTGAAATGGCAGGCAGGCTCAACATGAATATTTTTTGCTAAATTTGACTTTTACCATCACATGCACACAGAACAACCTGCTCAGCATTTTCAGGAGTCTTATTTGCCTTCATGGTGCGTTTGATTCTCTGAACAAACGTGTTCTTTCCCTGATATTTCTGCAGAGTAATTAGGAAAACCTTCCTGCAGCCAGCACCTGAGTCGTCCCTCTTAACACCCACGGACTGGTTGAAACCAGACTTCTTTCCTCCCTGTTTCTCATGGCTCCGTTTTTCTCGCCAGGGATTACCAGACTCACTTTTTCCCCCCTTTTTACATTGACTCATGCTCGACCCTCTGTGGCTCCGCGCTCACACTGCCCTCTGTGCTCACCTCGCAGTGAACACTGTAGCTTTTTGATCTGTTTGTGTGTGTGTGTGTGTGTGTGTGTGTGTGTGTGTGTGTGTGTGTGTGTGTGTATGTGTGTGTGTGTGTGTTTGGGTGTTCCCTGGTGGCGGCTGCGGGTCTGCGTCCTTCAGAGGACTGAATACAAGAGCTATGTGTTGTTTGTGTGTTTTTTGGGGAAGAGGAAATGGTGTATGGTTGTCGAGGGTGGGGGTGAGGGTGTCACTCTGTTTGATGCATTTCCCATTCATCGATTTCAAAGGCAAAGACTGGCATAAACTTTTAACTCCAACTCGCTTTAGTTACATTTTGGAGACCCGCGGGGTTCACGTCACAGCATCTCGCGCGGAGAGTCTTTATTGAACCCATCGCACGTCTGAAAAACAATCCCAGAGGCAGAAAACTGGCCCCACATCAAGCGAGCCCGGATCGAAAAACGCTGCTTTGCAATGCAAGTTAAACCCTGAATTATTCCCCCGAGTTCAGCATCCAACCTAAATGTTTTAGTGTGGCCTGAGGGAAGAGGGCTTTAGCATTTCAAAGAGCGTCCTCGTCTTAATGAATTACTCAAAGCTATTTAGTTGAAAGCCTTTAACCTTTGCTTCGGCATCGCTGTCCCGTCCCCAGCAGCTTCCTGATTTCTATCGAGAACAATTTTTGGCGTAATTCACTTCTTTTCAAGATAAACGTTGCGTGTTTCACCGGTGAACTCGTTGTTCACATTAAAATGAGAAAACATTGCCTTTTATTTCTTTGCCTTACCTGGGTCGTATGAATGGGACTCTGCCGAAAAACTGCAGCTGTGTCTGTGAGTTGGAGGACCACAGGCTTTATGACACATCGGGCCCGTCTGTGTGTCTCTCTGGGGGGCCGGAGTGGAAGCTGGGACGTTTTCCTCTCTCTCTCTCTCTGCTTGATGTTGTCTTGCACTGGGAAAGTTCACCATGGCCAAACTCTGGTCGAGCTCAGTGGGAGCTCGGGACGCAGAAAGAGATGTCCCGCCAGTTCAAAGTGCAGCGCATAATGGGCCGCTAATTGTCCTGTTTTCTCTCGCTCCCCCTCCTTCCCCGGGACGCTTTCCTCAGCAGGGTCTGTTCGGAGCTCCGTGCTCTAACCCAGCCATGAGCATCATCGGGGCTGAGGACGAGGATTTCGAGAATGATCTGAACGAGGTGAGTGAGTGGCGACAAAGGACATCAGAGTTTCAGCCCAGCTTCACCTTCTGGCCTCATTATGGGGACGGTGTGTAACCGGACTCTCTTTTCCGCCTTCTCAGGTGGCGGACGACCACTGCACGCTCTTCAACAGCATCGAGCAGTTGAAGGACCGGCCGACACACCTGCTCGTCTTCATGCAGCATGTCATTCTGCAGTTTGACCCTGCTCCCCTGGTGAGACCTGCAGCTGCCGCACACACACGAACACACACACAGACACACACACACAGACCGTCTGCACAGGCTGCATAGCAGCCTGTAATTGTCAGTCATCGTTCTCACACGAGCGTGACGCAGCAGACCTTCGTCTATTTTAATCAATAAAGCTGTGTGCTCAGGCTCCGCACAGCTTCGCAGGGAGCCTGTTACATTATGTGCACACGTGTCGGCTCAGCTGTCTGCTGCATGTGTGTATTTATGATACACTCATGCTAAAGTCCGCTTTGATTACGGTTCTAATAATCTTTGGTGAGTTGAATGGTGATGATTAAAGACAGAAAATCTTATTAGAAAGAAAATTCAAATTGAAATTCTAAAACTTAGAATCTTTTTGCACTATTGACCAATAAATGTGAAGATGTATTTCAGATGATTTAGGAGTAGCAATGAAAACTTTTAATTTGAAGCATTTCATTCATTGATTTCCATTTACAAGTCAGACGACTAACAGAGGTTATCGCTTATATAAATATGTATCTTTAAAAAATATTTAAAATTGAGATATTTACTTAAGGTGATACTAGTTGGTACTTTTTATGCCAAGTAGATGTAGTCTTGCAAAATCTGAAGTATTTCACCATTTCCAGCAGGTCACATGACAGGTGTATGTTTTTCTTCTTCTTTAGAGTCTGTCGTTTGTTGGAATTTCTCCCGTATTTGTCTGTATTAGTACAGACGCAGACAGGAAATTAAGGGATCGAGAGGGAAGGTTATGACATCGAACTGAACCAGGGAAATGATACGGTGTTCACCTTTAACTCAAAGACCACCCAGACATGTCCTGCAAGCCGGAGGTGCCGTCGGATTGTTTCACATGGACATCAATTAGCATTACAGTGAGATTCATATCACGAGTGTTGGACATTGTTTGCACAGGCATCACAGAAGTAATACAGCTTATATTTACACCAGAGTGTCCCGCTCTGTAAAAGTAAAAGTGCAAAGTCCTTATAGGGGAAAAAACAGTGTGAATTCTGGGGGGATTTGGTGGTTCAGTGGTTGTTTGTTCAGTCTGGTTTGAGGTTTGTCTTCAATTGCACAAAGGAAAAAAAGCTCCTATGATCTTTTAATTCACGATTGAGGTTGAGGTTTGGGCATGAAAGTGGTTGAGGAGACAGTGGCTGGTATTCTCTGACTCATTGTCAATAGTGAAAGATTAACTCGGCCTCACTGGTCCAAGATCTACTTATTGCGAATGAGTGAAATTGAGGTCTTCTTGCAGGTGGCTCGCCTGAGTCTCCTCCAAGTTTGGCCTTTGCGTTCGTTTTGGTGTTTGTGTTGCATCTCACTCACCGTCCCTCTGCTGTTGTGTGCCCTCGCATCAGCTGTGTTACCTCCACGCCGAGCTCTTCAAGAACCTCAGTGCCAAAGAAACCAAGAAACAGTTTGTGGAGTTCTACAACACGTTCTTGGACAAGGGTGCAGTAAGTATCCCGTGACACTTTATGCAAAGATGAACAAATGGAGTTTGTGAGCAGGCTTCGTTTTTTTATGATGAAGCAAAAATGTCTAAATTGAAGGGAATAAAATCCTGGAGGACTTTATTTGAAACAAAAGATAATATTCAGGTATTTGTGTAGTACGCACAAAGAAACTGCTGTTTATATAATGTGTATTTTAATTTACAGTCTCATAAATGATGCAGCTATTTTATTCCACACATCGTTTCCTTTACTTTGGTTGCTACTGCTACGAACAGCATGTTTTCAAGTTTGTCATCTTGGAACAAATGTTTTCTGGTATTAAAATTGGATTCTCTTGGACAGGTGACTTCAGGTTGCTTCAGCTCTTTTTTTTTGTTCATCTTTAATCTCGGTGTTGTGTTTGGAAGGAGACTGTCAGCTCTGTTTGTTGCTGAGTATTAACTTGTGGGTTTATGTAAAGTTCTACGGCACCGTTAGGACTCATTAAAGTATGAGCGCTTCAGCAGATGCTGCAGAGTCTGTGTGAAATGAATGATACATTTTCAGCAGTTTTCTGCCACATGCAAATTCAGCTGTCCTATAATCACACGTTTGGCATTATCCCTTGTCTCAATTGTTTCTTCATTTCCTTTGATATTACATCTTTTTCTTATTTTTTTCTTTTTTTTAGCGTTCAGAAATTACATAATTTAATGGCAGGTTGCATAAGAATTAGACAAGTAAAACAAAGTGGCCTCTGCAGCGTCTGTTTTCATGTACGAGCCATTGATATTGATCAAAGGGCTCTGCTGTTGTGTATGAGCTGAGCTCACGAGAGACGAGGACATTATGTGCAAACAGCTTGTTTGTGAGCGCTCGCCTGCGCTCGCTCCGTCTGTGCTCAGTCTGGACGGCAGCCTCAGCTTCTGTCTCTCTCTCTCTTTATATCACTCCTCTGCACACCTGGCCTTTGTCACTCCTCCGTGGCACTTTCTCCTCAGAGCTCATGTGCTGTACATGTCTATGGGCTCAGCTGGATCAGGCTGCTTCCTCTCGCTCTCAATGGTTCTCTCTCTCTCTCTCTCTCTCTCTCTCTCTCTCTCTCTCTCTCTGTCTCTCCCTCTCTCTCTCTCTCTTTC
>JASSRZ010000007.1:5964914-5984401 GCA_032164315.1 Malacoctenus gilli
CTCTCTCTCTCTCTCTCTCTCTCTCTCTCTCTCTCTCTCTCTCTCTCTCTCTCTCTCTCTCTTTCTCTCTTTCTCTCCCTCTCTCTCTCTCTCTTTCTCTCTGTCTGTCTGTGTCTCTGTGTGTCTGTACGTCCAGCCCCATAGCTTCCTGTCGGGATCGTGGGAAAAGCCTTTCCAGGGGGGATCGTCTTCTCTCGGGCTCACTTTCTTTCTTTTTTTTTTAAAACCCCATCTCCTTTGTAAACCTACTGACCTGAAACTGGCCCATGTGGTTATTTTCATGTCAGTGACAGGGCGATGTATCTCCCTTTTGGAATATCTGTGTCTGTGGTTAAAAAAAAAAAAAAAAAGGAAAAAGAAAAGAAAAGAAAATAATCCATTTATAGTGTTAAAATGACCCCTTGTGGCGATCTGTGGGTACTGCATCGTGATGTTTTCCTCAACAAGAATGGAGCCATTAAATTCACACAGTTTGTATTGTCACCAGTTATAAAGCAGGTGTATCAGTGTTTATTATTATGAGTAATTAGTTATGTAGTTATGTATGTACGTGTTCAAGCACAAATATGGTTTGTTTTTATTGCAGATTCTCAGAGTGTCAATACCACCTACGGTGTCCTATGAACTGGGTAAGTTGGTTTGGGTCAGCTGTCCTTTCAATTCAGGCACCGATGAAGCACCTTTCCCGCAACCTCTGCTCGTGTCTTCGATTGACCCTTTCACATCCTCTCTTCGACTTCCTGCCAGATCGGACCCGTCCAGATCTGTTCCCAGACGACGCCCAGAAACGTTACGCTCAGGATGTGCAGAACATGCAGGTTCCTGAAGTTGCCAAACAGCTGGAGGATTTCAGGTGAGACCGAAGAAGTTACTCTGAGTGATGAAGAAAGCTGAAAGTAAACAGTTCGGAAAGACTGATTGAGCTGATCATGATAATTGAACGGTCATACTGAGAAGACGATCAACAAATGTCATAAATTTTAGTGAATACCACAAAATATCAAGTCCGTGTACACATGTGGCTCTGGATCGTCTGTATTTATGTCCGACCTGAGAGAAACGAATCCCCATGCTGACCAACACTCATGACTCTCTGCTCCCTCCTGTGACTCGCAGGCAAAAGAGGATGATGGGAATGACCCCCAACGAGGCGGAGCTGTACGACGTGGACAACCACTACCCGACAGACCGGATCCCGACGGAGATGAAGGAGAAGTCTGTGGCCGAGAACCTGCTGGAGAAGATGGCTGAGACGCAGTGAGTGTTTGAGTTCTCTGGTCGTCCTCCCTATGTGAAGCCGTCCCTTCCAGTATCAGTGCCTCTTCGACAGATTATTTCAATGTGTAGAACAAGTTGAATAGTTTTATTGAACATTGCACAAGAAAGGGTCGAGGTAAAGAAATGATGACAAATGTTCTTATTATTATTTTTGTCCAGTTTTCCGAGCCCAACACTGAAATATGTGGAACGATATGTTTACACTGGACTCTTCTATCTTGCATTCTCTATTCCTTTTTCCATTGCCGGAACTTTTTCATCTAGCAGGGATTTTGTGAAGCCTCGGCGCATCTCAAACTAAATCATGCTGGCAAAAAACTTTCTCCCGCCCCCAAACTCACTTTTGTCAGAATGTCCAACTTTTGAGATTACCTGGAGATCCTGCGTAGCCCGGTTGTGTGCTGCAGATTGCTGTTTGGAACACTTGCAGCTCTCAGCAGTCCTGCTCTTGGACTGTTTGTGTGGAGAGGAGAGCAGAAGCTGTGAGAGGGAGAGACGGATGCTGGAGTGTATTTGGCACAACTTAGTCAGACGCAGAGGCTCGAATCGGTGGAAGAAAAGATGACGGAGCTGAAGGACGGACACAAGCTGAACCACGTTGGTGGAAAAATAAAGAAACTTCAGCAACAATTAGCGAAGCTGACGGACTTTAATGCTTCACGTCTCAGTCGGTCTGCGGGACTGAACTGAGCTTCAGGGTTGTTTACTTCGTCTACCTGTTTTGAATAAATTCTCCTGGAAAGCAAAACCACATCGACTTCCAGGAATACTTTTAACTTGGTAAATAAATTCCTGTTGATAAAAGTTGGCAGGAAAGAAAATACAGGACAGATATCTTTCAGTTTGCAGCCCGCGTAAAATTTTGGTGATCTGTGTACAGATGGTTAAAATGAAGAAAAAACTGCAACATTTCATTACCAACAAAAATCCTCCATATGGAGAAGATAAATTCAATGTTTTTTAGTCTTTCATGTTCTTATATTTGCATCTGGTGCATGTCTAACCTTCACGGTTCTAATCAGACCAAAACCTGCAGAGTTTGAACAACTTCACGAGAAGGAAATGCAAAGCACATAAATGAACCATAGAAGTCATTTTTGAGTTGTTTTAGTTTGTATTTTGTGCCGAGCTGCAGAACTTTATAAATCCAGTCAATATCACCGGTGCGGCGCATCCTCGTGGAGGCAGAGTTCGGACGGGGATGCAGCAGGACGTGGTGAGAAATCAGGCCCACCAGGCCAAAACGCCGAAAAGAGATTGAAACAGAGCGAGAAGGAAATGGGAAGGCAGCGAGAAAAAGATGGAGTCAGCAGTGCCACGCTGGCAGGAAGGCCCTCCCCTGGCATTTTGCCAACTGGAGAGAAGGGGGGGGGGGCAAAAACACAGCAGAGGAGAGAAAGGGAGGAAAAGGGCCATGGGGGTTATCGGTGCGGGAGAGCTCCTGCCCTGCTCACCGTTAAAGAAAGAAAGAAAGAGATCTCGGGGAAAGTTAATCTATCCTTGACCCCGTGGCCGACCACCATGTGTTATCCTCCACTCGGAGCGAGCCGGACAGAGAGGGAGAGGGGGGCCAGGGAGGGGGCAGACGACTGTCTAACTCCATCCTGTCAGAACACAGCGAGGGAGAAACGGGGACGGAAGAAAATGAACAACAGAATAAAGAATGAAGAGGCGCTGTGCACGGGCGGCGCTCGTCCGGTGGACGCAACCAGGACGTCAGGACAGAGGACGCCTGCGGAGCCGCCTGTATCAAAGACTCCATAATTCGGCTTTTGACACACTGAGTTACCATCAAACAGTTGGATCTCTATTTCCAGTGCACAAGCGCTTCATTCAGCGTCACTCCATTCATTCCTTCTGACAGTCATCCCTCTATTCCACTAGCTCTCACGTTCTCACACACTCGTGCACCCCCCCCCCCGCCTCCCAACGTGCAGACGCCTCCTCCCTCCTCACTTGACCACAACAAAGTGACCTCGCCCCCAGTGGCTCCCCATTGGTCTCTCGACTGATGCAAACAGGGCGACTGGGCAATTTCATTGGATTATGCAGGGAAATCCCAGAGAAACTCCTCCCATCCTTTATGTTCGTCTCAAAACATGAGTGTCCAATTTCCTCAGTCTTGCCTGCATGTTGCATCAGACAAAAACATGCTTAAATAGCCATTTCCGCTGTGTTGGAGCATTTCAGACTTGTTGGATTTCTTTTGGAGACGTTTTTCAGCAGAGGCAGCCCCTGACAGGAAGTTTTCAGACAGTTTGGAGACGGTAGTTTTTGGATTTTTAGACACAGAAGTTCAGTTTCGATTTATCAGAGCAGAGAAAAGTGCAGCTTTTGATGCACCTTCCGAGTTTTTGATCGGTATTGTTGTTTTTTTTTTTCTTTCCTTTTTTTTTTCTCGACTTCTTTGGGAAGTTTTAGAATATGATCAATAGCGTCAGTTGTGAACACAAAAACACAATTGTCAGCTTTGAGTTGGATCAAGACAAACTTAGCCACTTCAGGTTCCACCGGCCGAAAACAGAGTTGGCAATCTGCCGTGCGCGAGAAAGGAAAAATGCTACTTAAAAGGAAGAGGTGAGCTGGATGCTGCAGCAGGCATCTCTGTGCTTTGTCCCCCTCCCTGCAGTTGGAACATCACTGACACTCGTCTCTTTTCTTTCAGACCGGCTGTCGTCCTGGACGAGGAAAAATGGTGAGTTATGTTCTGTTAACGAACTTTCAAAGAGCTGCATTTGGTTTGTTTGTGTTTTGCTTTTTCCTTGTTGAGCGGACGCATTGCTGAGTGTGCACGTGTTGCAGACTCCATCCGTGCATGTGTTTTCCAAATCTGGGTGTGGTCAAACCTCAAGACTGTCGCAGGCCGGCTCAAGTGCAGCAGCGAGCCTCAAAGAGGCCTTTCTGTGTTTTTGGAGTTGTGTTCCAACGAAATGATTTGATTCCAGAAGTAATAATAAGTTTCAACTGAGTCACTTTTTCAATGACGAACTTGCACTTTTATTAATCCTCAGCGCATTAGTTTCAATGAAGTCAGATTAAATGCGGTTCATGCACGCTCAGGGTCGTGTTCCCTCTCAAGACTTCTTGTCCTCTGAGTTCGAGTTCTTTATGTTCCAGCGATTGCATTCAGACGGCGTGATCAGCGAGGCTGCGCCGTTTCTTGTTTTGTGAGACACTTTTGTTGTGCGATCCTCCCCAGAGTCCCCTCCCTTTGCGGAGTCTTCTGACTTCTCAACCCCTCCCCTGACTTTCTCTCTTCTTTGATTTAAAAAAAAAAAAAAAAAAAAGAAAAGGAAAAAAAAAAAGAAACCCACCTCCCTTTTCCTCCGAGCTCCTCCTCATCACGCTCCGCCTCCTCGATGGTTTCAACCCCCAAGCTTCCTCTTCCTGTCTTTGTATCTGCTCATCTTTATCTCGGTGACACCAGAGACTTTGCACACACTCTGCAATCATACTTTTAATGCGAAAAACACTCTGGATAAAGGCATCAAGAGCAAAGGAGATTTTACTCAAGCATGATCGAGAATTGAAATTGGTCATTTAAAACCAAACGTTCTCTGAAAAGATGGAAAATCTTCAACTCAAATTGTAAGACGTCATCACTAAACGCATTTCTTCCTCCTCCTTCTTCTTTTTCTTCTTCCAGCCAATCCATCTTCACTGCAGTTGCCTTCTACATGAAGCACCTGGGGGTTAAAACCAGGTCGGTTGACAGTAAGAAGTCCAAGGGAGGTTTCTTCAGGAGGCAGCTCGTGAAGGTAAACCCTCATCGACTCTGTAGAAGGACGGCCGCCTGTAAATCCCACACAAACACACACACACAAACAAACACACACCAAACCAACAAATGCATCAGCAATCAGACGGGGGTAATAAGTCAGCCGGGTCGATAAATGCTCTGCACTGTCCTCGTTAAATCTCAGATCTCACTTTAATTTCATTTCTCGCTGCCTTGCTTGGTGTTATCCATCTAGAACAGGAAGGATGAATCCACCAAGGGCAAGAACAGAGGAGTGTTTCCTGGCATCCCGAGCTGGATCGCAGGCAACAGTGAGTCCAGGCTTCTGAACTTTACGTCCACCGATAGGTTCCAGATTCGGTTGTTTGTGTGCGACTATTGTATTTATTTATTTATTTTCGTGGCGTCTGTTGTTTCATCCTTTACACATCGTGAGTGGTCTGAATATGAGAATATTGTCCTGCCCTTCTTTCCCATTACAGCTGAGGGCAAACCTAAAACGGAGGCTGAAGGTACTCTTTGTTCAGAGTCAACACCCCCCCCCACCCCCCCCACCCTCACCGCCTTCTCTCTTATCTGTACAATAGTCACATCCCCACTAATCAACCCATAAGCATGTTTGCATGTCCCAAATCAGAGTGGGAGAGGATGTAAGATGGGTTCTGTCGAGACCGTTTTGTAATGTTCCGGGTGATTGTTTGGAGAAATAGATGTGTGTCGATTATAATCACGACAAGATTTAACTCTGGCCTTTTGATCCCACTCGAAACATTGTGAGTGTCGCCTTGTACCAAACTAACCCTCTTATTTACTGCAGAGGTCCTGATTGCGCCGTACTCATGCCGTCCGTCCGTCTCTGCCTCACAAACTGTCTGTCCTCTTTGTTTTCTGACTGAGGTGCTTTGGGGTCAGGTTTTTTTTTTTTTCCTGCACCTGCTGTGTCGCTCGCCGTCCACGTTTCCTAAAGTCGCCACTGTCTTTCTCCTGCTCAGTGGAAAAGGAAAAAGTGACCGTGGATCGGAAAGGCCTGGCCCCCGGCAGGGGCTCCCTGACCGACCCCACGGTGCCCCCCCTCCCTCCCAGAAAGTCTGGCTCCAGCGGCAGCCCCGCCTCCTTGCCGGGGTTAGACGTCACGGATACTTCAGGAAACAGCGTCAATCCCGCCAACAGCCCCGAGTCGTCACACATCGACGGTAAACCTTCCTCGCGGACATGAACTTCAAAATCGATTACAAACAGGACAAAGGCCATGGGAGCAGCTCAGCACGAACGTCAAACGTTGATAGTTTCACTGTAGTAATGATGTTACTCGTCCAGCTTATTTGCGGCCGTACACTTGCTGACAGTGATAAATGTATGATGTTAAATTAGAATTCACCAGGTAATGAATCTGAAGCAGTTCAGCGAGACAGTGCAGTCCTTCCATAACTTCATGTCTCTCTAACATCGTCTAAAAATGTCAAATATCTAATAAATATTTAGTTTGTAATTTGTAGTGATAATATAATTCCCCTTGGACTCCAAAGGCTAATTAGGGAAAAAGGAGCAAACAGTAAGATCAAAGAATAATACAGTCACTCGCACTTATTTTCCACACTTACGCCACAAAACATTTCTTCCTGTGCCTAAAGAGGTCACTTTTATGTCTTCTGATACCGACAAACCTGACGTGTCCTCGCCAAGTGACATTTGACAAAAACAAACTCAGCATTGTTATTCAAACGCCCATTTTTCTAGCCTTTGATTTGACCATCTACTGAAGCCCATCACGCCCCACGAGATTATAGTCATCTCTATCTGGACGACAGTGAATGTAGGCAGTCGCACAGTTTTCCCCCCAGTGATCCCCAGCTAAGTGTGCTGCAGATACAGAGGTCATAAACAGGAGACAATCTCACACTTTGTGAGTGAAAATCAAGGTGAGATTTTAACGGGCACCCTGGTGACCGAGCAGTTCAGCCACTGGAGCTGTGTTGCACATTATTCCTGCACATTTCTTGTTTTTCTTTTATGTCGTTAGACAAGAAACAGATTTCATTCCCAAATATCCAATTAAAAGCACATAAAGAAAACCTTTATTGACAATATAGAGCTTCAGCTGAAGTGAGGCAGCTTTAATTAAGTCAGAATGTTTTTGGTTTAATTCACGCAACATTTCAGTTTGCATTGTATGAGCCATTACACAGCTTGGAACAAGGTTCAGAGCATTTAGCAGAGAGAACTTGTTTATTTCCAATTGTGCAGGTCTTCCAAGCAATCGCCTGGAGCCTCCGACTCTGTCAGACGGGGGGGATGTGTCCCCGGTCGGCCTGAGTGGTGGTCTGACCCTCGGAGAGCCCATCTCACCCAGCGACACCCCGACCGAGGACTCTGTGGAGAAAGACAGGTGAGGAGGATGGTGACAAGAGTGTCATCTCACGGGGCGAGTTTGTACCTGCGGTGTAGCGAGTGGATCGAGTGCGAGTATTCACGGGATTAGAGACTGTGATCAGATTATAATTAGACAGTGTGGGAGGTGTGGAGACCATCGAACGGGGGGGGGGGGCCAGTTGTGTCTGACTCGCTCCCCCCCCCCCCCCCCCCCCCAAGACCCTTCCTCTTTGCTCTTCCTCTCTCTTGCACGTGTGCTCTCTCTTCCTAACATCAATCTGTCCTTTTTGTGTTTTTTTTTTCCTTTGTATGTGTGTGTCCTGGTTTGTTTCCAACAGCTTCATTGTACTTTTTGTTGCATTCAGGCATCATTTGTGCAACTGTGACGCCTTGTTTTTGTCAGTGATTCAGGTGAGATGATGGATGAGACATCAGGAACATGCAAATATTGTTAGTGGGCACCAAACATGAGCCTTTCCAAAATGCAGATTTTCAGCAATATGCAGGATTAGCATCCTCTAAATCGTCTAAAAAAAATGTGAATTTGTTAGTTTGGTTTCAGTCTTTTCCAGCGAGCAGTTAAGTCAGGTGACAGTTGATCATCTTCAGTTGGTCGTAGCTGTTAACTTCATGTGCTTTTCCCAGGTGTGTGTGTGTGCGCGCGTGTGCCGTGGTCAGGGCCCGTCTCTCGTCCTGCTTGTCTCCAGTTTGTGCGGATCCATGTTGCGCCAGGGGCTTTGGCGTCGTCTTTTCTGTTTTTTTGGCATGCTGCAGTGGTTTGAACATTTGTTCCAGGGTTTTTGCATTGTTTTTTTGTTGGGGTTTCCATTTGCATGATGTGGCTGTGACTGTGGCTGATAGTCGTGCGGAGGCGAGTGTGTAACGATGTGGTGTCCCGTGTTTTTACAGACGGAAGACAAGGTGGGTGTCAGCGCCTTGACAGAGTCATGGACATGCTTCAGGCACTTATGCACTGATCACATGCACACAAACACAGACCACAGAGAGACACCCTTCAGACGAGCGTTGTGCTCCTTTGCTGATACGTAGCACAAAGATGGCTAAGTATTTTTGACCTGCTCGTGAAGGACTTGGAAGTAGTTTGACTGTTCAGCTGGATGTTTTTACATGTGTGAGTCGATCGAGTGCAACTGGAGCGATGTTGGAACAAGAGAGCGTTTACGCTGCTTCTCTTTCATCGAGTAGTTTACTCTGTAGCAAAAATGCATGGCTCCTTTCTGAATGTGTTTGTGTAGAAGTGTCGCCATGTCTAAAAATGAACGAAACGCTATGTTTCGTTGTGTCACCACATATGCATGTCAGGTCATGCATATTTACCTCTCACCTATTTTCTTTCTCACTCTCTCTGGATGTAACTTGTCCTTTTAAACATCTTTTGTTTTTGTGTGAATTTCTCACACTCACTCGTTATCTGTCGTTACTGACTGAGCGACTTTCCCGCTCGTTCTACACTCTTCACAATACTTTTGGCTGTTCTGTCTCTTGGCCTTTTTTCACTTTATTTTTGCTTTCCACGGGATTGTTTCCCTTCTTCCCCTTCCTGCCGCATTTTCCTTTTCCACCTTTTGTTTTCCTCTCTGTCCCGACACTTTCGCCATCCTCCCTTCCCTCCTCCTCCTCCTCCTCCTCTCCCGCCCTCAGTAGGAAAGTGGGACGCAGCGAGAGTGCTCGCGTGGACCGCCACTCGTCTCGCCGCCGCGGCTCTTCTCGGGCCAAACAGTCGCGCTCCCGTAGCGATGTGGACCTCCAGCCACCTTCTGCCATGACAACATCTCCTGCCCCGCTCACTCCCCAGCACCATTCGTAAGAAGGGCGTGACCCTCTCCAGATGCCTTTCAGGCTGGAGAAGTGCACAGCAGGGACCGACAGGATGTTCAGCACACTCTTAGAAAACAAAACGTGCAAATCCCAAATAGCTCTCAAACAGCACAACACTTTATGTAGATACATATAATTATATATATATTACCGAGGCTTAAATAACCCAACAGGTAACATCGACTATTTGCAGATCCTCCAAAGAGTCGATGTTAATTAATATGAGCGAGTGCAGATGAGCTGAGCTCGGGCACGTGGGTGTGGTTTCCTCTGAAGTAAATTAATCAGAGTGCCGGTTTTATTGATCCTCAGACAGGTTTGTTTATAAAAGTTGAGCGGTGACAGACGGAGTGAGTCACCGTAAACAGACCGTCTCAGTGAGAGCTCAGAGACTCGGCTCATCATGGAAATCGAATCACTTTAGATCTCAAACAATGCAAGCCTTTATATTGTCCCGTTGTTGTACGATATTGTAGCTATATAACAAGAATAACCATATGAGAGTAACAATATACTCACAGAGATATTCTGTTTCAGCTTTTTACATTTTGTTCAGAAATCCCATGTGTGTTTTTATCGAGACAAGCAGCTGTTCACAGCCAACCGTCTCCGTTTCACATCACTTGATGTACGGACGAACTAATCTAATAATTCTCCCCATCCGCTCCTTCCTCAGTGTCGAGGGACCGATCTTAGTGTCTGAAGGCCCGGGTCACTCCCCCACCAGCCCCTCCCCGCAGCTGGAGGAGTTGGACCCACGTCTCCTGGAGTTTGAGCAGGACCCGCCAAACTGGAGGGAGCTGTCCGCCCCCGAGGTGCTCTCCAGCCTCAGCAAGAAGGAGACCAAGAGGCAGGAAGTCATCAATGGTGGGGAGACGAAGCAGCACACGAGGTGGGGGGGGGTGTGATCGTTGAAGGACCCTCTTCACATCACTCACGCGGTCCTCATCCTCTCTTTCAGAGCTGTTTGCGACAGAACACGCCCACGTGAGGAAGCTGACTGTCCTTCAGACGATCTTCTCCCGGCCTCTGGAGAAGGAGGAGCTCCTGACGGCCACCGAGCTTGCCGCCATTTTTCCCAACCTCGATGAGATCATCGAGATGCACTGTGAGTGCCGCGACAACGATCCATCCGGCCCCGCGAAGCGGCCATTGGCTCGTTAGTGAAAACTTAAGTGGCCTCCGCAGATTTGCAAGTTGGCGCGCGGATGAAATGATAAATCAAAACAAGGCATCTGCATCCTTAGGAAATGTATTTGTCACCTCAATTATGTGCTGCAGACGGCACAATGAAAGTGCCGACCATCTTTCAGTGGTGCAGCGAGTGCTGGTTTAGCTTAGATTTTCACCATGAGTTGTTCAGACTAATAGTTAAAGTTCAGATGTCGTGGTGAGTCTAAACTTCAGTGTCGTCACGGTCTTTTCTCTGAATTTCAGGTAACTTCTACGAGAACCTGAAGAAACTACGCCTGGAGGACAACTTTGTGGTTAAATCCATCAGCACCACAGTGCTCAACCGAGTGAGTCGTCGTCATCTTAATGCACAGTATCTCCCGGTTCTCTCATTACCTGTGCAGCTCTCAGGAACACTCCAACTAATTCATGCGAACATTTTGTTTCAACATAATTCAGTCATGAGTGCACCTCAGTCGGGTTTTGCTCGTTTAACAACTGCTGAAAGCAATTCACCGGCACAAAACATTTGCTATAACGTCAACATAATTGCATCAGTCATTGGTCTTCTCTCTCTCTCTCTCTCTCTGCTTTGCAGCTGTTGTACAGCTCGCCCGTCTCATTAATTCCCCTGTTGTGTCAGCACGGCGCGGTGTGTGACTGTACCGCTGTGTGTTTCAGTTCGGCGGGACGGAGGGGGAGTGGTTCCAGAAGCTGACAGCTCGCTTCTGCAGTCACCAGTCATGGGCTCTGGAGCAGATCAAGAGCCGGCAGAAGAGAGAGCCACGCTTCAACTCCTTCATTCTGGTAACACACACACGCACACACACATTGAGAGAGGCCTCCTCCACAGTAAATTCTTAAATATTTAACAGAGAGACATACATGCATGCACTCGCAGCTGCAAGGCCACGCAAGAACTGACATAAGTGGTCTCATTCTGACTGTGTGCGCGCTTGAATCCCAGGAGGCCGAGAGTAAACCCCAGTGCCGCAGGCTGCAGCTCAAGGACATCATTCCCATAGAGATGCAGAGACTCACCAAGTATCCACTGCTGCTGGAGAATATCGCCAAGAACACAGGTGTGTGTGGGTGTTCGTCCATGTCCATGTGCAACAGTGCGTGTTTCTTAGCATATTTGACACTTTCTGCTTTTTGTGGGCATATTTTGCTCCAAATATGCTGGAAAATAATGGGTAAAAGTCATCATCACCGTCACCACCATCATCATCATCACCACAGACACCATGTTTTGTGATAAATGTGTTTCATTCAGTCAGCCACTGATGGGTAAATTTGCAAATGCAGACAAATTATCTAATTTTTGACACAATATTAAGTTACAGACCTCCCATTTCTGTTGTTTAATGTTTATGTCGCTCCATTACCATACAACACAGTGGAATGATCTACTGTAAACTGTATATGATGTCACTTTTCCCAAACATCTGGATGGGAAAACGTAGATTAAAGACTGTTTCAAGTGACCACTTTTTTGAAGTAGCAGAAGATTTTTCTTTGTTGGCCTGGTGTCAGCTGTTCATTTGTTCATGCTGATTCATGAGCCTGCTTTTATTATGACAGGCAAATAATAAATGGCATACTTACGGGGGGGGGGGAGCTGCATATATAAAATGCTAATGTTTTCAAAATATGTGGCCAAAAATAAACCGCCCCCAATAAGAACACCCACCTTAAGCCCAACAAAAGGTATTTCAACAGTTGATTACTTTGTGTCACCGACGGTTTCATGTTCACTCCTGATTTATGGCTCTCTTTTTTCGAGGCTCTGCTGTGAAAGCTGTATTTTCCGCAACTGTGGTGTTTTCTCCCCGTCCACAGAGGACATCATGGAGAAGGAGAGGATCCTGCAGAGTGCCGACTGCTGCAGAAAGATCCTCAACCACGTCAACGAGGAGGTCAAAGTGATGGAGAACCTGTTGGTGAGAAGCGCACAATCCTCCACTCAGCAAACTGTTATGTAGTAATTTGGCATCAATTGGGCTCCAGTAAATTCACTTTAAGCAGCATCTGAAGGCCTCGACTCCGTCAGAGTGTTTGGCGTCAGCGCTGTGCTCTTTGGCGGCGAACAATCTGACCTCCTGAATCTTTTCCACTCTGCTCCCAGACTTTGAAGGACTACCAGCGTAGATTGGACACATCAGGGCTGAAACCCAGTAATGAGCTATATACTGAGTATAAGGTAAGGTGCTTCCAACAGTTTTAACTCATGCAGTTGTTCAGAGGGGTTTTTCTCATTATTTCTGATCCGTCTTCACCAGAACATTGATTTGACTCAGAAGAAGATGCTCTATGAAGGCCCACTGACCTGGAAAGTCACCAAGGAGAAAGCGATTGGTAATGATTTGCTCATTATTGCACTCATTTCTTTCAAAACTAGCAAATTTTCAGCCTTGCTTTGTACAACATTTAAACTTCAGACTGTATACTTAAGCTTTGCTGGGAAGTTTAAAAAAATACAATATGTGAGTGGCATTCAGTTAATGATGGGTTTTTTTTAAATGTTAAGTACAGTTTTTTTTGAAGTGACTAATCATAGATGTGGGCCTTTTTTGTTTTTCCTTTGGTTTTATCAGTACATCAACTGTTGCTATGCATGGAAGGAACAGCAGTGCTCCAGCTTGTTGGCTGACTGACTTCTGTTTGAGTTCTCCTTAATATTAGTTTGTTTACAAACGTCACCTTAACATCAAAGCAATCAAAGAGAAAGACACTCGAAATCAAAAGACTGTCCTCAAAACATTTCTTATGAATAAAAGTTCAATTGGATTTAAACTCTGTCTTTAATTTGACTATTTGAAATAAAGAAATTCACCTGAACAATAGTTTTTCATGCTTAATTTGCATTTTAAACTTATTGTATTTTCACTTCCTTTTTCTAGATTTGGCACATTATCTTTTGTCATATTAGGAAACACAGCTGCACTGCAACTGGTTGACTGAGTGGCCCATTGACTTCCTCTTCTTGTTCAGTACAATCAGCTAAATGATAAAAAGTAGAAAAGCGAAGCAAAGGGGGGCAAGAACGACGCTGTCTTTCACAGAAACTGGTTAAAAACAGTGAAAGGTTTAAGATTCACAAGCAAAATTGGTAACTGGTACAAACTGCTGAATAAATATAAATGCAGGACAATATATTGACCAATCTGACATACCGTGAATCCTTCTCTCGTGACATTTCTGCTCCTTCCCACTGTCCCCCAGAGATACAGTGTGTGCTGCTCGGAGACCTGCTGGTGCTCCTGCAGAAGCAGGACGACAAGATGGTGCTGAAATGCCAGAGCAAAAGTAACATCGTGGTGCAGGAGGGCAAGCAGATGCTGAGCCCCATCATTAAGCTGGACTCAGTCTTCCTCCGGGAGGTGGCCACAGGTTAGTTGCGTGCGGCATGACAGTCATTTTGCACACTTCCACTGTGAGATCAATATCACTCAGCCTCGCAATTGTTGTTTTTTTTTTTCCCCTCCTCCTTTTCTTGTCAGACCGAAAAGCTTTCTACGTGATATTTACCTGGGACAGTGGTGCTCAGATCTATGAACTCGTGGCTCAGTCTGTTGCAGAAATGAAATTGTGAGTTATGAACAGAGAATTGCACAGACTCATGTTCACTCCTCCAGGTACATCAAAGGTAGAGTTAAAGCTTGTGCCCGTATTTTTTATTTTTTTATTTTTAGATGGACTGATGTGATTAAGTCGGCGGTAGACGATCTAAAGAAGAGCGGGGCGCCCATGAGGTTGACTCTGCCTCCTGGAAGTGGTGGAGCACCCTTCAGCCCCTCCACGTATGTGTCCCGTTTTTCTGTTGAAGGAGAGAAATAAATTCATCGGCTGCCAGAGTTCACCCGCCTCGGAGTAACTCATTTCTTTTGTCATTTTCTTTCCGTCAGGCTGAATCCCCCTTCGAGCCCGACCGAGAATGGAGGTTTGAAAAGCAGCAGTGGTGAGACCACGGTGTTTTATCAAGTGAACACTAAATAAATCGTAGAAATTTGTCGTTATTACACTTTTCTGAAGGTACGAGCCAAAGTTAAGCCTCGTCTCTCCTTTGTAGACCGAGATAAAGACAGCTTGACGGATGAAAAGTCAACAGATCCCAGGCACAGGCTGATTGATTTCCTGTCAGACAAAGGCTTCGACTTGATTGGCCACTCCAACAGCGATCAGGAGAAGGTGGCCAGCAGTGCTTTGGATGAAGGTAAATATGATTTTCATCTCGCACTCTTGCGAGGATTATTCCACGACTTTTTTGTGTGTGTGTGTGTGTTTGCTGTTTTTCTTCTGTGCTCGCTCGCTTGCCTTTTCTTTCAACAAAACCTGTGAATCTGTCTCCCCTGTCAGTCATGTCACTGAAAAGGCTGCTGGTGGGCAGCATCAGTCTGTCTGAGGACTCGCACAATGATGAAGAAAATGAGGAGGAGCAATCAGAGGGGCTCAATCAGGATATGGATGGTTGTCAATCAACAGGTAAGGCTCTGTGTTTTATTCAGCTGTGACATATGACAAAATAATCTTTTTATATTTGCTTTAATTCCCTCTGTTTTTGAGACATTGACTTAAACCTTTGAATCTGCTGGCACGGATTTAGCTTTTTCTCACTCAGCTCTACTGTACATGGCTCGAGTTGTTTTCTATTACAATTCCGTGCAGCGGCAGTGTATAGGTTTGTCGTAGCGACAAGAAGCACTCGGTGCTCGGTTAACCTCTGTGTTGTTGCCATGTAAACCAAAACCATATGTGTCATTTTATCTTGTTAAGAGGAACTGATACGATCACTGATGGAAACGCGATCAAATTGTTTCGCTTTAAATAGAAATAAAAAGGTAAAAAGTAGTATTAGAGAAACTGTTTTGTTTTAAATTGACAATAAACAATGAAAATAATTCCCTATCGTCATTTGCATAGCAGTAATTATGCAATTAGATTTTTTTTTGTGAGTAATCTCCACTTTTTGAGCAGAGTTTTACTTGACTGTGATAGTATCTAATCTTGAGTTCCTCCATCCTGCAGAAGAAAGTCACACAACCGACAGAGAGGCTGAGGAGGTAAACGCCAACCCTTGCGAAAAAGACGGTGCAGAGACGAAAGACGAGGAGGAGAGGAGCATCAGTGCGCCCCTGGTGTTGTCCCAGGAGAGGCTGGAGGAAGTGTGCAAGAGGCTGCACAGCCTGCAGGAACAAATAGCGAGACTACAGGTGAGCGGAGAGCGAGATGGATGAGAATATTGAGACGGATAAAAAAAAAAAACGGCGAGCGGGTGGCATGACGGGAGCAGACGGAGATGCGAGACCCAACAAAAGATGGGAGACGGCTGAAAAGAGACGCACTGTTGAGCATCAAGGATTTCAGGGAGGATAACTTAAGTAAGGCGCGGGGCTGTGGACAAATGGGGGGCCAAATAGCACAAAAGAGAAACCAGAGAATAGAAAACCATTTAAGCACTGCAGTTATTGCTTGGTTCAAAATTGCCTGGTGAAATTGGACTTCTCTAAAAATGGCTATTATGTCCAGCGCCTGCAATGGGATGTGTCAGAGAGGCAACGAGGGAGACGAAGAGAGGATGTTAAGAGGAGGAGGTTGAATGGTGCGCGTGTGTGCGCACACGTGTGTGTGTTTGTGTTTGCTTGTTCTCTGTTTCTGAGCTAGTATTGATTTTTTTTTTTTTTTTTTTCCCCCCCCTTTCTCGTGTGTTTCAGACTGTAGAAGAAGAACACCACCGGCTGCAGGAGGCTCTTTCCAAGTTCTCGCTGGAGGGGGGGACCTTCCAGTAAGACCCCAGCGTGCCACCTGCTGGTGACGAGGTGATAACACTGAACCTGATCAAGCAACTAATCCTGATTAGCTGATTAGGTTTAATATCCACCTGAAGATTTGATTCAAATAAACTGAATTTAAAGGGAATTTTTTTTTAAAATCTAATTTTTTGGCCAATCTTGTAAACGACAAACAGATTCCTCTTAAAAAAAGAGTTAATTTTTTTTTGCGGCGGCTCAGATGGACCCTGAAATGGAGCTGTTGGTTTTTTATCTTGAGAGGTGAAGGAAAAATGTGAAACGTGATAAGCATCCCCTGGATGTTATCTGCGCTTAATCTTCTCCTCCGCTTTTCTTCTTCGCAGGTTTTTACTGGTGCTGTTTTGGACTGAGTGACTTTCTGAGGCTTTCCCTGGAAACTCCAAAACCCTCATACGTCATGCCTGGACTCTTTGCTGCATTAGATGTTTGTGCCTATTTGCAGCCAAGCAGGAAGTTTTCTGCCTTTTCAAGGTGGAGGGTAGGGCTTTGTGCGCGGTGCAGTGGTGCGGCGGCCAAACATGGGAGGTGTGTGCATATGTTTGTGCGTTTGTGTCTGTTTGCGTGCATGCTTGGTAGACAGACATACAAAGAGAAACAAAAACCCAGAGAGACACCCTCCTTTCTGAGTGGGAGGTCGTTTTCTGCAGAGGTGCCAAAAGACACAAAAAAGCAATATTTTTGCTGTGAGAGAGATGCTGCCTAACAAAATGTAGTGATTGCAACCTGCTGTAACACACATACGCACATGGAAGACACGCACGCTGGAAAATAATTGATGCCAATCGCAGGCGCGCGGTGACGGTGAACGCCTCAAAGGGCTGATGTAGCATTCGAAGATGTTTTGAAATACTACTGCTGATATTTAGTGTTATTTTTAATCCATGCCAAAGTACAACAGAGATGCACTTTCTAGCAATCAAAAACTCACCGTTTATTGCAACAACTTTGATTAAAAGTCATTTTTCAGTCTCGTTTTCAAAGAGCAGAGCTTCACGTTGGAAGCCGTGATTCATGACAAACAGGCATGCAGGAAAGTGTGTGTATGTGTGTTACAAAGTTTTTATCTGAGACGACATGTTTGGAGGTTTCTAACCGTAATTAGATCACGTAAGGAACATTTATACCTAGTGGCACAATTGGTTATCCATGCTGTTGATATTAGAAACTTGTTTGTATGTATCGCTTTTATTTATTCTTCTGAGTCCTGTCGGGTCAGTGAGCTGCTCCATCTGAGGGAAACTTTGACCGCCAAAAAGAGAGCGCGAGTGAGAGTCGGGACACGACGGGGGAAAGATGACCTGGATGATGCGTTTTCTAGGCGACGCTAGAGGATTTGTAAAGGAGAACCGTAGGTGTGTGTGGGATGGGCGTAGAGGGTGTTGGTGCTTTGGTTGGGATTGTTTGAAGTGGGTGACAGAACAGAAAAACGAGAGGTTAAGATTTGCTCTCACTTGGCTGGAGGAAAATGTCGACATGAGCGCGCACACATACAGCAACACACAGATAGAGCGCAGTACTTCAGAGATGTTCACCAGTCTCTCCTTGACTTCTGACCCAAACGCAGGCTCCAGTTGGGGTAATAAATTGTATTATATGGCATTAGAAAACCTGTTGTTAGTTTAAGATGAGCATCTATTCTTCCCTGGTAGTAATATTTGTATCCCACCTTGAGCTGCCTTTTGGTTTTAACGAGCAGTTGATTGTAATTGTGAGTATTGTGATGTAATTTCAGAGTGGTGTCGAAACTGTGGCTGTGCGCACAGGACCAAAGACAGGGGAGAAAAAAAAAGAAAGCACCGTTAGATCCTCGTCGGAGCCGTAATTCTCTTAATGACACGCTTGATCCGTACAGCGGCTGTCATCAAATGCAGAAGCAGCAGTGGGAGCTCAGTCGTGAAGTCTGCAATCAGCCGCTGCTTTCTTCCTCTCCTCCAAAACACGTGGCGACGCAAGTGAAGGGATCTGAAAAGCGAATAGCAGAATGAGTCAGAGGTAAAGGACAGAACCCAATATAGATCTCACTCCTCGCAAATCTTCACTGAATGTAAAAGTAAATGCTAAGAGGATGAATGTTCGGCTGTTTCGAGAGTGACGACCAAATCCAAACAGAAGCTGCGGGTTTCTGATTTCCGGCTTCTTCTTTTTTTTTTTTTTTTTTGCCAAAAGAGTTGCAAAGAATCTGTCTGGGTCACGTCAAAAGCCAGTGTGACTGCCACAAGCTGTACTGTACTGTGCCGATGCTGTCCTGCCAGAAGGACTCGAGACCAAACACTGTCAATAACTCTGGTACTGAATCGAACACATGGGACCCGATTCCGCTGCGTGAGAGAAACAACAAAAAAAAAAAGGACACAAAAACAATGAAGCCAGAACAGACGCCAAGAAAATGTGGAAGGAGAAGCAGCAGTGTCATTCCAGCTCTGCTCCGACCCTGGCTGTATTCACAATCACTTCCTGTTTCGCATTCTCGCCGTTGTTGCCACAACAACAAACGCTACCTTTGCGCCTACTGGACCTCGGTAGGGTTTTCCTCAGTTTAGTGGATTGCAACGAGTTTCGTTTGGACATCGCTGCCAACCCTCCTCCATGTTTTCCTCTCAGACACTGTACATAAACGTTAGCTTGAAGGAACAAAAGTGTAGAAAATTATGCGTTAGCATCCTCTGTTTATTAAGCTTATTTGCTATGTACACTTCTCGATAACACGCTCACCTTTTTTGTTTGCATAATCACGTTTTTTTCCCCTCCACACACTTATCACAAGGTGTGTATTTCATTTGATTCACCTAAACGGGTTGGAGAGGATTTTGTTACATTTTGTTAATTTTCCTAATGTCTTTCAAAAGAAGCTTTTTGTAATTATGTGCTATGCATTTGCCGCAACAATGAGAGAGACGCTCGACTTGTCTGTTACCTGTCTATGCAAGACTCAGTTTTGAAAACAAATATGCAATTAGCCTGACCACCACCGTTTCCTTTGGTGTGACGCTGCTCCTCGCTGAGGCCTGCCAGTGGGATGGATTTATCAGGACCCTCTGAGTAAAGTTTTTACGATAAATTCAAAGTGAAACATCAGTGGCGTCTCGCGCACCGCCTGCTCAACGACTACTACGGGCCTGACTCGTTCTCTCTCTCTCTCTCTCTCTCTCTCTCTCTCTCTCTCTCTCTCTCTCTCTCTCTCTCTCTCTCTCTCTCACCTCTCACCTTCATGTGTGCGCACACTCTCAATTAGCCGGCAAGTTTGACAGACTGTGTTTGCAAAATGTGGTTCCATT
>JASSRZ010000007.1:5984501-6009127 GCA_032164315.1 Malacoctenus gilli
TCTCTGTCTCTCTCTCTCTCTCTCTCTCTCTCTCTCTCTCTCTCTCTCTCTCTCTCTCTCTCTCTCTCTCTCTCTCCTTCAGACGCTTCTCGTGTTATTCTATATGCAAGATGTAAAGAAAATGTATTTATAGCGCAGTGCCTTGTGACAATTAGGTTGCTTGCTTCATTAAGGGCTCAATCGCTGGGCTGTTCTTCACAGAGGAACTCGCTGGCCTCATGACAACGAAGCCGCGAGAGATCGCCCCAGATCTCTCCTGATTGGGTGCCTTCAGGGTGGCGTACTAGTTTTGTGATGGTGGTTGAACTCGGCCGGCAACAAACTGTTTCTGCGCTCATCTCCTTTTTAATGGATTAAAAGATTTCAGCCCTCGACCAACTCACCAGCCAGCGGCCTCTTTTTGTGCTGGCGTCTGCCATCTTGTCTATCTATAAACAACGAATATGCAAGAACCATACTGAGTATTTTGGTTTGGATTTTTATTGTGTAAGAGGCTCTTCAATGATGTGTACCTAAGGAAAATTGTGGTACGGTCTGTTTTTTAATTCTTCCTTCTTTTTTTTTTAATAAACTGGGGAAATAATAAACTGTTCTGTCGTTTGTGTATTGCCGACATGCATCATTTTACAATAATTTTTGATCAACACACATCGTCACAGAACTCGTCTTAAACCCAGTTTAACACGATTATGACCTCCTAATTTTAATGCGCGAATTTCTGCAAATCTATTTGGAAATACCCAAATTATACAAAATTGTTATCAGAGGTCATAATTATCATGAAGAAGTGTTTGGACACGCAGACGTGTTTTTTACGCAAATAGATTTGTGTGCCTTCAGACAGCACAGTTTATGCAAATGTGTGATGATCAGTGAAGCATAAATCCTGAAGGGAAAACACAACACACCCGTGTGCCTCTTTGAGCAGAGAAGCTGCTTTACTTGTGGACTGAACGGCCGTCTATTTCCGCAGTGTTATTTCCCAAAGTCCATTTTGTCCAGGGGAAAAATGCAGAAAATCGTCCTTTTCATCCTGTGCAGTTTGGCTGGTGAGTCGGATTTTTTTTATTTTCTAAATTGTGACAATTTGCAGTATATTATTTGGAGACTTTATGTCACATTTTCACATAAACTACACATCATGTTTATGCGAAGTTGGGAATATTTTGGGTTTTTTTTTTTGTGAATTTGTGTTTCTTTGCACCAGTTCAGTGTTTTTATATGTAGCAACTCTTAACATTGCTGCATTTACCTCTGTCTTGTGAACCATATTTCCTGTCAAAACAGCTGGTGGAACGAGAGAAAAGATGGTTGCTTTTTTGTCAGTTATTCTGAACGTGAGGCCCCAAACATTACATATACATCTGTTAACTTGTTTGCACGATATAAATTTTGTTTAGAATTTAAACAATTTTGACAAAGGTACAACCATTTGTTCCCTCAAAATCCGCAAATATGACCTTTGACATCCACAACTGAGAGCAACTTGCAAGTATAATAACACTATTTTTTTTATGGGTTTTTTTGCAGCAGTGAGTGTTCTTCCAAATTTTAGCTCTGTTGACAAAAAATGCTAATCATTTGCAGAAGGCTTTCTGAAGGTGGATTGATTTTTATTTTACACTATTTAAACCTCCCACAAAACTCTGGTCTTTTCTTCCCAAGCCCTTCTGAGTTTTTTTAGATCTCAGCATGAAAACTGCACACAGCACAAGCAAAAAGAAATGCAACAGAGCCTAAATATTGTGTTTTTTAATTCATTGTGGGACAGCGTGTATCCTTCCCTCTACAAAGTTTTGGTTACTGGAACAGATTAGCAAAAATGTCACTGCTGTCTGTGTTTGTTGTTTTCCCCCTTTAGTGGTCGTTGCTGACGACGAGCTGATATTGGAGGCCGACAAACCCTTTCTGAGAGTGGCTCTCTCTGAAGCAGCTTCACTGCACTGCTGCTACAGAGGAAGGCAAACTCAGGTCACGTGGTTTCAGAGTTTCCAAACCGCCAACCGAACGGTGAACGCGCAGGTTGTGGAGAACTCCAGTCCTGAGAGGAAAGCTGGCGCCTGGTGTGGCACTCTGAGCATCAAGTCAGTTCAGCTCAACAGCACCGGGTTGTACCAGTGTCTTCTGAATGGTGGCATCTACTCGCATGGTACCTACCTGCAAGTCTTCAGTAAGTGTCTGTCCGTGACCTTGATTTGGGCCTTGAAAAACCCAAAGACCCTCTGCTCTTGTGGGTTTGACCCACTTTGTGAGGACAAGAATGCTCAACAACACTGCATGTTGGATGCGTCACCTTTTCCGTGCTCAACTCTGGTTTTGTGGGCTGAAGCTATAACTAGGTTAAGGTTAAAGCCAGGGTTATGCACTTACTTGTGATTATTAAAGTTAGGGTAAGAGGGTATTATGTAAATGAGTGGCCTCTACGTGTAATGCTTTACATTGTGTGTATGTGGGTGTGTGTGGACAGATGGATATTTATAACTGTGTTTCAGCAACCACCTGACTAAAGCCAGCTCTCATAGGGTAAACCACTGAAAGTAATGGTGAACACGTTTTTGTTGTTGTGGTTTTACTCAGAGTGAGCAGAAGTGGGGTCAAGGCCAAACATTGATCATGGCCGAGGGATAAAAACCTTGTGTGTGAGGAAAAAAATACAGTCACATCCAAAAGGCCAGACTATCCATGTGTCGGTGTGTCCAACATATGAGAATGGAGTCAGCCATACCCTGAGCACTGCAAACACCTTATAAGCCATAAATCTTGTTAACTTTAGTCCATCACAGTCCGGTTGATTGGCAGCATCCGTACATGGCCGGCTTAGTCCACAGAGGCTGCTGCCCTGTAACTTGCTTCACATGTCGACAAAAATAGATCAAACTGCAGTGTTGGTGGTGTGTAAAGGCATTAGTGAAATGAATACCAGTTCGCCGCTACGTATAGTAAGATGGCAAGTGTGGGAATGCAAACGCATTCGGCTCCTGGTTCCAGGATTACGAGTGAGGCAATTTCTAACAGTTCCCACAAACACCACTACCTTGACCCAACAATACAGTCAATTGTTTTTGTGCTTTAAACAAAATGGAGCAGTTGCATAACAAAATAATCACTTTCGTCATAAATCTCCAAGTAAATCTAGTCTGTGATTAAGTCCAACCAGCTTCCTTTTCATGCTCTCAAATGACTCCGAATGTGAGAAGTGCTTCCATTGACATATCTGCCTGCACTGCTCTTCTTAAGTTTGTTTAATGTCTGAACTTTTTCTGTATACAAAAGAACCAATGGAGAAGACAATAGACCTCAGTGAAAGCACCAAAAACAAGATCCTGGTAGCAGAGGGGGTCCTACTGTTGCTGTGTGTGCTGATACCTTCTGGCGCACTTATGTTCAAGGTCAGAAAGCCACAATGTTTCACCATGATCTACACAACTCTCACACTTTATCATATCTTGGAGTGATTTTTCTTTAAGGTTTTCAATCAAGGCTTTGCCTTATTTTTCCAGATCAGCACTCTGAAACGACTGTAATCTGTGAAACCATCTTACCTCGAGTGCTCATAAGAACAGGGTTTATGGGGGTTGCACCATTTCAGAAATCTTGTAACTTCTGTTTGTCCTTTACAGTCAAAGAACCAAAGTGAACTGGAGAAGAAGAAAGCAAAGAAGGAAGAGGAGAACATATATCAGGTAAGCATTAGCAGAATGCTGCTGGCATGTCGGAAGCCAAATGATAACTGATCTATAAATGTGAGCAAACAGAATGTCTTGTGAGATGACTGTTTTTAATGAATGTGTTTCTTTCATTTCATCCTCACTTGGTCTTCCTCTTCTTGTCATTGACCACCAGGGGCTCAATCTGGACGATTGCTGTGAAGTATATGATCAGATTGAATGCACTCCGGCACGGGGCCAGTATCAGGACGTGGGCAGTTTTTTTGACAAAGAAGAAGACATCCAACTGGAGAAACCATGATAATGGAGAGATGGGGAAAAGGAGTGAAGCCATGTTTTAGTGTTTCATTTTGTGTGTTTACTTGACCTTTGGGGTCACTTGAAGATTTACATTTGCTCGCACCTGTAAACATTTTGCATAATGAGATTTAAACATTTAAGACTTGCACTGTTGACAAAACAATCTTAACAAAAAAAATCCACTTGTTGTTGCCAGAATCTAAGAAATGCCTAAGGCATGTGTAAGTCCTCCTGAGAACAAGCAGCTGTTTTGCATTTTTGGTTTTGTTTTGTATCTACAGTTTTTGTGCATTTTACTCATTGTGAAGTTTTTTTTGGTGTGAAGTCATATCATTCAAGCACACTTCTTGTTCTTGTTCTTCGTCTTTTTTATTTGTGCTTTGACATAACTACAGGGCTGATATAAATAAATAAAAACATGTAAAAACCTGTCAAACTAATAGGTGATACGACTGACAGCATTCTTTTGTGTAATCTATCAATGAATTGACACATTTTCCTTCACTGGGGAACAAGGCGGACCCAGATCTATATTCGATCCCTATGATTGGCTCATACATCTCATCCTTCTCCTTGATTGGCTTGCAGTCTTGGCAGTGGGCGGGACCTCGACGCACCCAGGTAGGTATGTAGGGGAGATGAGAGAGGCGGTGCGTAAACAGAGTGGCCGAACATGGCGTCGAGCAAGAAGAGTAGTGGGAATAGTAGATTGGAGAAAAGTGTGAATGGAAGACGCTCCACCAAACACAGAGAGGGTCCAGTTGGTGAGTTTCCGGTTCGGAGCCCCCCCCCCTCCTTTTCCCTGCCGTCCCTCCCTTTTTTAATGTCTCCTCTCTTCTGATGCCCCCTCCTGCCGCTATCGTCCGTTAGCAGCTAAATTTCCCATTAGCTAGTCCCGAGTCGACCCGGCTGCCTCTCTCTCTGTTGTTTACATCACAGTGATTTTTGTCTGACATGACGTAAACATAAGACTACACGTTTTATTAACCTGTCTTTGAGAGAGACGAAGCGTCACCTCTGCCTCTCGCTAGAAGCTTCGCGCGGTCTTAGGTGTAGCTCTTGAGCCGTTATTCGTAACGCTCGTGGGTGATGTTAGTGCTGCACTAGACTCCTGTCTCGGTACAGTCATGTGTTTTTTTTTTTTATTTACATTTCGTCCTCTGTGCCTCTAGTCCCAACCGCTGACACTGACAGCGACAGGACCCACCTGAGCAGGTACTCCATGCGCAACCGGGAGGGGAGGTGACAAGATTAACGAGATTAAGCTGCGTGATTGTGATGCGGAGGGATGTTTGTTGTCCTCGATTGCACGTTGTCCGAATCGATTAGGAGATTCGCCTGTGCGACACGCGAGCAGGCAGACACATGGTGACGGGGGAGAAGGCAGCCTGCAGCCCGAACGCGATGCTGGCTGAACCCACACGCAGGCTGTCAGGATTTAACACTCCCACTGGAACAGTCCCAACCAGTTCAACCACATCACCAAAATCAAAAGCATTCCTCAGATTAGTTCGCTTGAAAAAGACATTCCTGTCGGGTTTTTTTTTTCTCAAGTAACAGTGTTGAGCTGCAGGATCACAACTCCCGAGACACAACTGTGAGTTTTGTAGTGATCAGTGAACATGAAGCACCATTAGAGTGATTTCAACCACAGAACTCAAAAAAGGCTCTAAAGTACTTTGGCCTGATCAGGACTTATAAGAAAGCCTTATATATTATAAGTATCCCAGAGAGTGAGAAGAACTTCAGGGAAATAACGCCCTACAAAATACCAAGAGGTCAGGCCTCTCAGTTTTACAGGGAACACGTTAAAAACAAGCAAACAAGCCACAAAGGCATCTGAATGTTTTTTCAACTTAAGATTGTGACATTCATTTCCTAACATGCTTTTTTTTGTCACTTGATCTAATTGTAGAGATTGTTCCTTTCCTGCACTAGAGGCTTTGCTCAGCGAGAGAGAGTTCTTTGTGTGGCAGGCGGGAAGCTCATTGTTGCCTGTTTCCTGTTGTTGCTTTAGGCCTTATATGCGTGAAGGTACCCGATCTGGGAGAAGGGTCAAAATGTGTAGCACATGACACGACAGAGCTCCCACTGTTGGCTCTTCCTTTTGCGTGTGCACAGTTCAAAGACTGCTATTTTTAAAGTGACCTCTCTGAAGACACGATATTTGTAGAGTGTCAGATATCAGGAAATGGGAAAAAGTTGGTTTTTTTTCAGTTTTGAGAGCATGAATAATTTAAACAGGGATTTTTCCACAGAGGCAACACATGTTAAGTGGGTCAGTGTCAGATTTACAACGGGCTGTAAAACTCACAAAAGCACAAAGGTGGAAAAAAGGCATGAACTTTTCATTTCCAACACATTTTTTTTTCAAGGGGTAATAGATCTTTTTCACACCATATATTCGACCCTGAAGAGCCAGAAAAGCACTTTTTTCCAAGTGATACGACTCGCATAATGTATATATCCCAATATTTATTTCGAGTGTGACAGTGAACAAGTTAACACAATGTAGGGCAAAACGCTGATTTTAACAAACAGAACTTTTACAACTGTTGTAGATGTACTTTTTCATCCTAACATATACAAAAAGCTGCAATGCAATGTAACAAAAAAAAGCCAGTGACACTCTTGTGGGAACCGTAAACAAGAATAGCACCATTAAACATGAGAAAACAGCAATATGTCCCATCCAAGTCATAGTGGTATGTGTGTGTGTGACTAAGTGTTTCAGCAGGGTGTGTTTGTGGTTTCAGATTTATGCCTTAATTCACTCAGTTATGGATCTCTCATGTGTGACATCACTGGTATTTTTCCCCCAGGAACACTATCCTCTGAATTACATTCGCACCATCTGTTTTTAGGTGTTCACTTGTTGCTCTCATTCATTCCTCAATGTTTCTCCAAAGGTGGCAGTTATAACAACTCTGTTCTCACCGAAACGCAGCACAGTTCTGTGATCAAGAATTGTGTGGGGATTTTTCTCTGTGATTACATTCTCTCTGTTCTCTGTTTCACCCATTTCTAATTTTTGACCAGATAGAATCGAAACTTTCATGCTGTCTTTTTTAAATTTTATTACAAGAAACTGCATAATAACAACTATTTAAAAAAAAAAAGTGTAAGAGCCATTTTGATCAAGTCTGAATCAATGGATTGACTGATGGCTAGGGATTTTACCAATGTTTCACAGACCGTATTAAATATAAAAAGCATAAAAAGGAAAACTCAGAACAATTGAAGGATTGTCATTAATCCGTAATCTCACAGTCAAGGCTTTGCCGATGTCCAATTCAGTTAAAGGTCACAAGGCGTTGCGAGCTAATGAGCCAATAGCCCGCTGTTATGCGGACAAAGTTAACTGTGCTGGGGTTTGCCTGTAGATTCGCTGTCTCCATAACTGATGTATGGGAGGGACTGATGGAGAGGAAAGTGGGAGACAACCCATTGTTGCAGAGTAGAATTGGATATGACAGGCTGACACACGCAGGTTCAGAAGTGAAGAGAGCTGTTTTAAGCAGGAGCCCGCGACGGACGCTGAGAGGGACAACCGAACCTCTGGGGGAGGGAAAACTTTCTTCTGTGCTTCTGTTCCTTCTCTCTTATGCGCTCTCTCTTTTTCTCCATGCTCTCATTGCTTACGTGGAAGAGAGGAAACAGACAAGGACAGAGCCTTGAACTCAGAATCTGGTAAACACTCTAACTTCTTTTTCATCATCCAGCGTTTAAATGGTTACACCTCACCTTTCGTTGTGTGCTGTGCCAGAAGCTGCCTGTGGGGCACTTTTATGCAAACGCTCAATTCGCACTGTCTGTGGGCCCCGCAGGGTTCATTATATGTCTGTAATGTTACTGGTGTTGGTTGTTGTACATGACTTATTAATGCCTGCTCTCATCCATTTTTTATGTGGAGAGACCAGGTACAATTTACTGGCTGCGGTGGGCTTACACTCGCAACTTGTTTCCACAACAAAAAGGAACGTTGTTGAGTAGTGAGATTGATAAGAGTCTGGTGCAGAACACTTGTGGATGCATAGCAGACAGGTGAGTCATGTTCCCCCTCACATGATGGTATATATGCTCACTGTGTCCTGTACAGTGTCATGCCCACTTTTATTGTTTTTTCGTTTTCGGAGCTCAGCTTCCCTCAAACAAAGGTGAGGTCTTCTTTGTGCCATGACGCGTTGAAACGCAAAGTGAGCTCTTGATAAGATCACTCAGCTGCCTTTTTTATTTGCATTATATTTGCACAGCCTATGTTCCCTGGCGTTCGAAAGTGGTGTTTGCTAACTCGTCATTTGAATGGGTTTTGCCAGAGCTTACTGGCTTCTTCTGTCAACAGCAGGTCTGCTGGCCCGCTTTGACAGGGGAGTCGTGCTCCTGTTATAATTAAGCAGTGCAATTTTGATTTGGGCCGTGTGCCCAAATTGGTTCGACTGTGCAGCGGTAGCATGACATTTGGGTGATTGCTGGACCAAACCAGTGGCTGTATCCCCTGCGGCCACACTGCTGTGGATGTGTTTATGGCGACAGATGAGAGTTTATTTATAGATGTTCTTTGTGTGTCTCTTGGTGGTTCCATTTTTTTTAATGCTGACGTCAGGAGTTGCGTTAGTGAATGTTGAGCACAGGAAACCCTTCCTAAATTTTACAATCCACTGACTCTTTTTCAAAATCTGAGATTAAGCAACAAGGCTCTAATTGTGTGCACTTTTGTCAGTAGCCAACAAATTGCTTTGAGTATTAGTGTGAGCTTTGCTAATCGATCATTATGAAGACTTTCTGTGATTTATAGTTGCATAACCTTTGAAGGTGTGTGAGGGACAAACTTCAAGTGAAGCACACTTTTTGATGTGATGCACACATGATGTGAAGCACAGTGATGCACTTCTATCTGATGAACATCTTCCCTGAGAACACCATTCTCTACTGATTCTCCTTTAGAGACTGGTGTGACTGTTCATTAATTGATGAATCCAGTTTTAACACAGAACGAGCGATGTTGTCATTGAGAGACAAATCCGTCACAAACAAAGCGCTGTTTATTTTGTAGTTCTGCACCTCTGCCGGACCTTTTTCTATTACTTTGTGTCCACACTGAAGATAATCTGAATGAATCTTTGAACCATTGTACCTTGGTGTACATCAAGGTTAGTCGATATGTATTACTTCTAACCAGTCATTGTGTGCATTACTCAGACCAGTATGCAATGACTGTGCTCTTTCAAAATTGTGTCAGTGGAAACTTGCTTTGAACAAAGGCAACTGTGTCAGACAGTTTGCTCCCATTCTGATAGAGTCTGTAGATAGTGTTTATTCATCAGCCTGAGACGAACAACTTTGACAACATGACCAGCTGACAAGATCTCACTTGGCCATATGTTGATGCATCTTTTGGAGGTTTTTACCACATCAGAATGCCTCAAAATGTGTTAAATCTACAATGGAATAAGATTTTCTCTGTTCATATATCAAACCAAATATGTCATTGTGATTATCTGCAAAGGCTCTTGTAGAAACAAGGGGGGAAAGATCAGGAGAGTACGCAACAATCCAATACTAAGCATTCCTACATGGTCTTAGTTCAATTTAATACGTCTAGTGAATTACATTATGTTGAGATGGACAGTTGGTCTCAATTGTTGATTGTTCTTTATTGCGCCATAACATATAAATTGCTCTGTGTCAGTTCAGTTGAAGTGTGGGGTGTCCCCTCATATCATGAGATGTGTTTGTGTTGATGCTCAGTGCACATGGTGGAACTGATGCGGAATTAGTCCCAAAGCTGGCTCATTAGGCTTCGCAAAGAAAAGATAGAATATGATAGTGTGGTAAAAATGGATCTCCGCTGCTGCACTGTGCTGCACGGTTTGTTCATTTTGCTCTTCAGATTTATTTAAGACTGTCTGCTGCCCCCCCGGGTAAAGGAAAATCTCCCATGTTCAGTCCTACGGACGCCGTAGCTACAGGCGCCATCAAACATTCACAATGGTTTCTTTTTTTAAAAACTGGACCATTTGGCCAGGGATAAAAGTGAACAGAGTACATAATTGAGTGGATATGTGACATAACACCAGAAAGAGTGACTGATTGATTCGTGGTTTGTTGAGGGGCTCTAACATTGGCTGTCGATTTGAGTGCGCCCAGACGAGCCATATTTTTACTGTGTTGCTTTGCCAACCTCAGAGTATGGCAGACGAAACTTGTTTTATATAATGACTTGAAAAAACATATTCAAGATGTTAAAATAGACTTCCTAAAGACAAAAAGAGTTGATTGCAGGGCGTCTTGTCTTGGAGGATATCAGAAAAATAGTTTTTCCTGTAAGATTAGTCGAGTGATAGACAGATACAGGACAGGGAAACGAGCAGACGGCAGAGGACATCCATTTTCCGTTGGGCTGATAAATCCCTCTTTGCAGATGTCAGGAGGATGTGATTCCCCCCAGCAAAATGACATTGCCTCCTTTATTACTCTCTCTGGATGGCAGGGAAATTCGAAAAATGGGCGATTAGTGCTCCATTATTTCTTTTGACCCATGAAACAGTATTTCACTGTGATCGCTTGTGGTGCGATCTTGGCATTCATAGGTAAACCCTGCTCCACATCCCAACATGTTGCTTTGCAGACTTTCCCAAAAAGAAAAAATCGGTGGTATTTCAGTTTTTCAATGTTGCTCATTGCAGTTTAATAGCCTGTGTGTATAGGTTGCCCTTTCTAAAGGAGGCTAATGCCATTTTCCTCTTCATTCGGTTAGGATCAGGGTCCTAATGATAATTTGACACAGTAAATTCGGCCTTCAACACTGGTTTCCAACAATTTCTTATGGTTTTTGTGTGGAAACAGATTCACCATGGGTCCTGTACAGTCACATCAGTGTTGCAAATCGCCACTCTACCTCATCACTGTTTGCTAGTTTCATTTCTTGCTCTCTCGTCGGACCCTGCTGTCTGAGAAAGTTTTCCAGCGTCCGTTGTTTCTGCCTCCCGTCTCTCAGCATGCTTGTCACCCTATACAGTAAGTACCAGCTTGTTCCCCGAGGTGTTGTGGAAACTCGGGTCTCAGGTGACTCTGCAGGAGAGTTCAGTCCAACAGGGACATAGCGAGGGCTCTTTGTTATGCTGCACCAGGGCAGAGATAGAAGCACGGTTGATAAACACACTCTGCTGTGTGTTGTCAGCTGTATACCTCCCTGTGGGACTCTTATGTGAGTGTGTTTATGTGTTTTTGTCTGTGTATGAGTAATCGGTGTTTGTTCCCAGCAGCATGATTCCAGCAAAAGGTTTTTGCCTTATCCTGTTCTCGGGATGTCTTACCGTGCTCCGGGTGAATTTGGTCCTCTTGACCTTGCTTATCGTTTCACTTCAAAACTTGCTCTACATGTTTCAAATGATTCTGTACTGACTTGCCGATTATGGTTTAAGAGCATAGAAAAATTTGTAAGCTTCCTGGAAAAAGACATTTTTTTAGTCCAGTCTCAAAACACAGATCTCAGAGAAACATGGCATGCACCACTGCAGCACGCTTGTTTTACCTTGACACAGAGTGCTGATACTTTACAGTGAGGTGCAGTGTGTTTTTCCTGGCACACCTCCCGTGCAGGTCAAGTTTCTCCTCAGTCTTTCTGACAGTGGACGCATGCACATTGAAAACAAGGGGGGATAAGGTGTGGGGCGGTCCCACCCTTTCCAAGCTGTGATGAATTTTGCAAGTGTAGCATCTGATCTTAAAGACCATGATGGATACATGAGGGCATCGCTGAGTTCTCACTGGATAAGGGAGAACTAAAAACGGAGTGTCAGTGTTCAGTGTCGTATTTTAGATACACTCCAATACATCAAAGCAGCATGTTTGGTCTGTTTTCAACATCAGTCTTCTCTTTGCTTGCTCCTAGTGATGGACACCAAAGCAGTGTTTGCCGCTGTGTACAGCGTTTGTGAAGAAAATGCCGCCTTCTTCTCTGGAAGTGCAAAAGGGTCGCAGGGCGACGCGGCACGGCGGCTGGTGGACGTCATGAAGCTGATCCAGGAGCACGCTCGCAGTCTGGAACCTGTTGTCTCCAGCTTTGCTTCTGTCTATCATAATTTTGACTACGACCCACACATCCCCGCCAATGGCTATCGTTCACTGGTCAAGGTAGGAGACGACTTCTGTGTGCATCTGAGACCAGTCTTGCATCTTTGTTCTCATTCCATCTGTGGTGCTGCTAAAGTGAATAATAAAACCCAATACTGACACCCATACTTATCAGTATTCTTTCCACACAGTGTGAAAAAAACCAGCACCTTTTTGCTTCGATATTGCTTTGATTCAAGGTCAACCCATTTGTTTTACAGATTGATTTTATGTTGCAAATTGGATGAGATAAATTCCTCCAGCTGTGGAATATCTACACTACTGTATCCACTGTACTTCATCTTGGGCAGTTATTGATGAAACATCATGACCTTCAGTTTCTTGCAGCCCACCAAACCTGAAGGATCGTCGTGGAGCAGCAAATGAAAGCCGCTCTGTTTTCTCGCCTCTTGATTTCCACATTTCTAATCCATCTCATCCCTGCAGTGCCACTCTCACTAATCTGTAACACACTGGTGCAACAGCAAGCTTTCCCCCCCCCCTCTACATCCTCACCTTTAGACACAGTATCACACAGTTCTCTTTTTTTTGCTCAAGCTTCCAAACCGATCATCACTAATTATTACATTTGAAGCACACCCCAAAGACACAGGGGACACATCTCTTTAATGAGTGCACAGTAAAATGAGAAGGGCACTCGGTAAAGTGCATACATCTGCCAAGACCCGTGCTTACCTTGCCTGTTTCAACCTCATACACGCTCACCTCCTTTCAAGGACTCCACTCCCTTAAAACATGCCACAGATGTGACATTTTTCATCATATTGAGTCACCAGATGTCAACCAATATTTAATCACCTGTTCTTAATACCACTCCTCACCCATCATAGGAATATCATTCAAATCCTTCAAGGACTTTTTTAAATGTACTGTTAACGACAGATGGATAGATAAGCAGGGCAAAACATAACTTTCTTGGAGGTAAAAACTATTTCTCACAATGCAAAGTTACATCCATGATTAATAATGTCTTAGGTTGCAAGTTCTGCAATTATTATTCCTCATCAGGAGAATGTATCCGTTTTGCGTCAGGTTTTCTTTCTGTAATTCATTTGTCATTTTCCCTTTTATCAGGTTTTGCGTTGCTGCCTTCTCCACATCATCCACAAGGGGCGCTACATCACAGCCAACCGCCGCAGCATCTTTTTCCGAGTAGCACACAATGCAGGGGAGATGGAGGCCTACTGCAATGCTCTGTGCCAGCTGCGTGCTCTCCTGTACCTGGCGCAGCGCATGTTGGAAGACAACAACCATGGCAACCTGTTCCTCCAGGACGACAGTGGCCTCAGCGAGAGCTTCATTCGAGAATACTCCTCTATGCACAAGGGGTGTTTCTATGGCCGCTGCCTCGGCTTCCAGGTGAGATGGCGCACAGCTTGTTGAGGTTGAAAGATAATCTCAGGGAAAAGACATCACATGAGTTTGATGCTACTATTAATATTGGTAAATTAAAATTTATTTTTTGCAGTCTTGCACGCAAACCAGCATTTTACACACAAAAGCATCAAATTGTGAGCCGCCGAGCAAGCACATTTTTGGGCAGATTATGCCCAAGTAATGCATATATTTATATATGATTAGATAGTGTTTATCCTAAAAGTTTACTGTCGAGCATTTTGTGTGACAGTTTGTGAACTTGACCCATGTTAAATGTTTATTGAACTCAATTAGAAATGTAGATAACTAAACACAGAAATTAGTGTGACAAACAAGTGATGGGGTTAAAAAAAAATGCCATGGGGCATTTCACTTGTTGTCTTTTAGTTGTTTGACAATGTAGATACTGATGGCCTAATACCATACTGTCCCACTTTGTGACTGCGCTTCTCTGAATAAATCTTGTGAAAAAGATAAATGTGTTCTGCAAGAATTTCGGAATCCATTTCATCAAAATGTAAGCGTAGAGCCTAAAACCAAAGGAAAAGCTATTAAAGTCATACTGAACTACAAGTGACTGCCGCTGTCTACACCTGCTGGCAAAGGGAGAGGAGGGAGTGGATGGATGAAGGGAGCGGTCCTCTTACAGCTATTCCCTGTGTTCTTGCTGGAGTTTAACGAGAGTGGCTCATCCCTCTGCTGTCAGAGGTCAAAAGACAACCAAAAGGAAAAAATGATGAAAACTCCCCTCTACCTGTTCTCCATCAATTTATTATGTCTCATACCCATCTGATATTCTGATATTCCCCCGTCTGTTGCTCTGTCTCAGGGTGAGTTTTATCATACTCGATTCCTTGTCTCGAAATGGATCACGTTTGGTTCGTGGGTTAGAATTCAAAAGTATTCCTCTGTTTTTCTTCTCCCCTGTGTCCAGTTCACACCGTCCATTCGACCCTGTCTCCAGTCCATCGCTATCGGGCTCGTGTCCTTTGGAGAAAACTACAAGCGCCATCAGTCAGGAATAGGTCAGCATCATCCTGTCTGCGGCTGCACCCTCTCATCATCCAGCCACATCGTTCACATTCATAGATCGTACTCATCCATCCCGCGCCTCCTCTGCACTGCTCCTTGGCCCCTGACTGTGTACCTTTTGATGTTGTGTGTTTGGATTGTAGATGCTCTTTCATCCTCTGGAATCTCGGGGGCTAGCTGGTGTGCTTCTTCTATATTTCAGAATGTTTTGAACATGCACGCACTTATGTACAGAAGCAACGTTAAAGAAAAATAAAAACGTGCGCCATCATCTACACATTTGCTCTTCGCACACACACATTAATTTTTTAGCCTTCAAAAAAGAACTATCCAACTCAAACGGTTTCTTGTGCTCTCTGCTGCACCACAGTGGAGGCAGGAGGTATTGCACCATATGGTGAGTGTACTTGAACTCCCCACCTCTTCATCATAGTTCTCTGTAGTCACCCAAGAAGCTATATGAAGTAACCTCCTCTATTCCCCTGCCCCTGTTTTTTTTCCCCCTTGAATAGTTTTTACACTTAGAATTGTGAATTGTAAGCGCTGTCTTGTGTTGGTGTTTAGGATGACATTCCAACGACTAATCTTATCTCAGGGTGATGCACAGTAGGCAGCTTCGAAGCAGAGTTTAAACGTGACACTCGTTGGTATTGGAAATGTCTGCATTTGCTTCTTGTATTGTTCATGAAATTACATCTTCGTTTTTTTTATCATTTAATTTTGTAATTTTATTGCAAAGCCTTCCATCTTTCTCTCTTTGATGACAGATGTGATGCTTCAAAACAGTTGTTTTTCTTTTAAACTCTGTCAACCGATACTCGTCTTTCACCGCAGGTGATTAATGTTGATTTTCCGAGCCCAGCCCTCGAAGAGCGAACCAGGGATTAATTCAAAAGAGAGTTTAATTCAATGTGAACAGGCTCATTTGCTTTCTCTGTGGGGAGCAAAACAACAAAGCTATGCTGAAAGGGCTTCTTAAACTGTACTTGTTTAACTTCATAAATGCAACATGAGCTACAGTTTTTATTTAATAAGACAAAACAATATGTTTTGTATGTTGTGACCTTAAACAAAAGTAAAATATGTTGTGTGGCTCCAGATTTGTGATGCAAATGTGACGGCTAATTTAGGCATCAAGTGTGTTTGTTTTCTGCTGTGTCTGCCGCTGTCAATTCCGGTCATTTTTCTCTATTTCTTCCTGTAATCTCTGTGTCTGTGCAGTGTTTGTGAACTTTTTGTCGTTCCTGTTTTTTGGGGTGTGTGTGTGTTCACGCTTGTGCCTCTCTCAAAAACAAACCCGGGCTCTTTGTTCATGTGGCCCCACCAATCACCACCAAGGCCCCTTTAGGGGCAGGCCATGGCCGGCGAGCAAACAATCTGCGGTGTGAATCGATAGCGGAATCGACAGGTGTCTAACCCTTTATCTCCTCATAGCGGGTCTTTGTTGGTGTGTGCAAAAAAAAAGAATTCCTGCCGGTGTTTTTTGCCGTCTGTATTTCAAATGCGTCTGTGAGCTCTTGGCTGGTTAAAAATACCACCGCTATAATCCCACGGGTGCGTTTATCCCAACACGCAGCATTGTTGTGGAAATGGTGAAAGTTCTGTTACGTAATGCGAGTCTTAAAAGCGCTCAATATTCTGTCTGTTTTTGTCTTTTGATTTGTTGCTAAAAATGGCAGCGTGACTGCAGAGCGTCCCGGACTGTAACGGCCCATTTTTTTGTTTTTGTTTCTTGGAATGAGACCAGCAAACGGCATAAGTGTAAACACGACCCCGCTTCTGTGACCTTTTTGTAAACATTTCTCTTTGATCTGGAATTTTTTTCCCTTCCTTTTTTTCCAGTTGAGTTTGTGATGTCATTCATCTCCCCCTTTTTATAAACCCTCATTAGATTCACCTTGCTCCCTCCCTCAGGTGTCGCAGCCAGCTCCTTCTTTACCTCAGGGAAGTACGTTATCGATCCAGAGTTGAGAGGAGCAGAATTCGAGCGCATTACCCAGAACTTGGACGTCCATTTCTGGAAGACCTACTGGAACATCACTGAGACCGAGATCCTATCGGTAGGTCTGCTGTTGAATCTTTTTGTTTAACACGTCAACAAACATGCTTGATGTGCGTTAGTATTGCTAACAACGCGCGCAGATAAGAGGGTTGCTCTGCTTTCAATTTTAAAGCTACATCTGGGATATTATGCCTTCCTCTGGTAAAAGTACCTTTCCCATCATTATGCATTTTGGCCTACAGGCCATTAGCAATAATAGAGTAGAATTCAATTTATTCAATGGGGCTCATGATTTATTCATGCAGTTTTTCTTTCTCTCTGACCTGACTCGTTCTGGTACTTGGACTCTTTTCTTCCCAGTCCTATCTCTATTTTACTTTTATATACATTTATCTCCCTGTTTTTCTGTCTCCCTGCATCCTTTTACCTCCAGGGTCTCGCCAGCATGACATCCACCCAAGTGAAGGTGAATCGCACTCTCTCTGTGCCCCCGGTGCCCTTCGACCTTCCCTTGGCCGCCAACCACAGAGCATCTGTAACTATACCTTCCCCATCAGCGCACATCGGCTCAGCTCCCGTTCAGTTGAGGCTCATCTCGTACGACTTGCGTGAAGGACAGGTATTCAAATCGGTATTCGACTCACACCATAGTAGTAGTGTACTTGAGGATTCAATGATAAAGGCAAAAAGGCTTCATATATTCAGATTTTATGCAAAGTTACTTGTCTCTGTGCTTGCCGCGTGCATGTCTCTCTCGACTTCCTCGCAGCTCAAGCATGTGTTTGGTGACCTAGTTTGCGACAGTTTTTCCTCTATGGGTTGTTTTGCAAGCGTCTCGCGGATGGGAGTCATAAAACTTCCTTAAAATCCAATTCACCATTATTTAATGGCGAGAATGGAAATTTTTTTTGCCTGGGCGTACACGGCAACTGCGAATCAACTTAGTCCCCATCATTATTGTTCTCTCCTGTCTCTGTGTCAAAGGTATAGTGCTATTTTACTCTGTGCCTTCTTTTTTGTGTTTCTCTTTTTTTTTTTAAACTTCAACTGTCTCCTGGGAGACACCCCTCTCCATTCTCGCTTGCTCAATTCCTGCCTTTGTAGCCTGGCTCTTAACCAGACATGTTATCAGAAAACAATTCCAGCACTGATCGTTCTCCAGCAAAACAACAGTTTCCTTCTTAATTGCAATGCACAAGGCTGCACTGGGAAAAAAACCCCTTTTCTCTTAGTCACAGCTCCCTTCTCTCTGTATTTCTGTTAATTAATGTGAATTAATGTGAGTCGCTCCAGGCACAAGTAAGAGTGGCACTGCTGGCAAACTTCTGCTGAAAAACTAGATAATCTCTCAGAGAAATACAAGCAGAAAAAGATATCGAGAATAGAAAAGTTTTGTTCCTATCTTAAACAGCCTGCAGAGTGAGGCAGTCATGTTTTTGTTAGAGCCTGACCTTGTGTCTTTGTCCCTTGCTTCACGCTCTTAGTTATTGTCACCCTCATGCCGTTCTGTCTTGACTCTCCAGGACAGCGAAACTCTCCTGTCTCTGTCGCGCTCTGAGGGAGGTGCGATATCTCTGTCGCTGGGGTTGAAGACAAAGCGCCTCCCGTCATCTCCCAACCTCCTCATCCACTTCCACGGCGGAGGCTTTGTGGCTCAGACGTCCAAGTCTCATGAGGTGAGCTCATATCAGATCTTGCTCAGTTTCAGAGAATGTTCCATCTATTTGTCCATCTGTCCACCATTGCTCTTTGTTCTGAAGCAATTACCATAAAATCAAGGAAATGGTGTTGAAATCTGCTAACTGATGTTTGCATGTCACACCTGGTTGAAGCACTTGTGAACACCTGGCTCAAAGCTTGTAGGTCTGAGATTTAAGCTGTTACCACGAGCCCGGCCAAGTTCACCTTTTCATCCCTTCAATAGTGATTTCTCGGTTTAATTGTAATTGAATGCTTGCTAATTAGCATGAAGATGAGACAGGCTCTGGTTGACAGCGAAGGCGCACAGGGGTTACCAGTCCAAGTCTCTTCCCCTGTCAGAAGCGTGGCATGTAATGAGCCGTTACACTAATTATTTTTGTAATTATTCCCTGAAAACCTAATTGGGAGGCAATGACCTCACTCTCTGCTTTCTTTGCTGGTTAGGTGCAACCAAAACTGGCCTGTACCCGGTGTGTAAATTGTTGCTTCCTGTTGTTTACTTCATCTCGTTCCCACTTAATTTGGAATGAGGTGACAGCCACTTTCGCACATACACAAGCTTCTGCATTTTGTCTCATCCACCACTTCGTAAAGTGTTTCATGACCAAACGACCGAAGTCACACCATGTCTATTCTGGACTGGATGATCAGACACACACAGTGGCTCTGCTCAGTTCATCTTAATGAGGGGGGATTATTTTGTGACATGACTTGAGCCTCGGCTTCCTGTTTATCCGGTGGTGATGCGGTCATCTATGGCAGAGTGCAGCCTTTTTGTGGCATCAAGCTACTTATAGTTGCTGTAAGACGGGGCTCTCGGAAATTACAAAGGACATGGACATCCTTGATCTGCAGCTGCATGGCAACCAGAGGATGAGTGAGAGCAATCAGAAAGGGGTGAGCAGGGCTGTCATGTTGAATTAACAGAGAACTGTACGGTCCTGCAGAGAGAGATTACCCTGGACGCTAATGGAAGACTTGTCAGACTATCCTTCTCTTTTCTTCCTCTGGGCTTTGCTTTTTTATTACATCCTCCTTCTCAATCTTCCTAATATCTCACCAAATCCTTTTTGTTCATTTAGTGTCCTTTTTCACATTTCCTTTTTAGCATATTTGGGCATTACACACCAGCCCCCTTCCTAATTTCTCTGGGTACCTTCTTCTCTCCCAATCCCTCAAACACGGCTGTGATGGAGAGAATAGCAAAGTGCAAAGTTTCTATCACTGTGCCTTCCAGCACTGCCCTCTGTATCTTCTCTTCTCCCGTGTCCTTCATTGGAACGTTTCCCGTCTGTCTCGTGGTGGTTGTTACTGAGTCGATGTACAGTGATGTTCAGATCATAAGAAAGGATGACCTGACATGTGGTTGCTCACATGTGTGGACTCAGTCCACATACATCAAATTTTGGACAACAGGGGTCAAAGATTACAGATAAGCAATCCAGTCTGTCCCCCTGTCTTGGGGAGGACTGCAGCTCTTAAAGTCTTCTGAAAAGATATGCCTTTGTGTTAAGTTTAAACCTAATCTTTACAAACAGTCACCTGACAGGAAACCTAAAAGTAACATAAAGCTCCACGTTAAACCTTAGAACAATGTTCGAGGGTTTTGGGCATTTTGGTTCCCAAAAGTGTGGTTTGCAAACAGCTTTCTGACCCCACAAGAACAGTAAAACAAGAGCTCGCTCACTCATCTCCTCTCTGCCCAGTGGGCAATTTTTTATGAGTGCTTAGTTCCTTTTATGCAAGCAAATGATGAACTGGCTGGCTGGCTGACAGACCTGCTCCTGGACTCAGGCGCATGTTGACACTTATTGTAGACTGCCAACAATGGATGTTGTTGTCGTCAGTTGCACATGCTGACATTAACCTTAGGAGTACCTTCTTCCTCATTTACACAAGCTTGCACTGCCTGCCCGGACGGGAGCACGTACACAATCACCAGTGTGTTTCATGCTGAGATTAGCAGTGAGGTTTGAGAAAAGGACGGCATCTTTTCAATCAGTTTTCAGAGAGGTGACGCACAGATACAACACTGTTCCGGGTGTTATTGGAAGAACCCTGTGTTTATGTCTTTGTCACATTTCAAGGTTACAGTGGACACTTAGCCTGACTGTACTAACAATATCAAAAGATGCACTCTGTGTACTGACAGTGAGTTTGTTTTTCTCTGCAGTTGTTGTGAAGAAACACCCTTTGTCTCGTCTTTGTCTTCTTTCTTCATGCTCTACAAAATAGGACACGTGGGCACCTTTGTTATTACTATATGAAAAGGAAGGAAATGGAGGTGACTCCGAGGGCAGCGCTCATTCTCCCTTTGTCTAGACACTAAGCCAAAAAGCAGACGATGACGTCAGAGGGACACCTAATTTTCAGAACTTTTTATCTTGTTCTTGAGGTCCACCCTCACGTGCCTCTCGCCATGTTTCTTTTTATATCTGTCCCCCTCCCTTGTATTTAACTGTGGCCACTGTTTGTCATAAATTCAACAGCATTTGTTATAATCAGGTTGTCTTTTTTCCCCCCTGAAAGTCACCCCTGCATGTCTGTGTCTTCTGTCTGGTGCAGCCCTATTTAAAGAGTTGGTCCCAGGATCTCGGAGTCCCCGTCCTGTCAGTGGACTACTCGCTGGCCCCTGAAGCCCCCTTCCCAAGAGCCCTGGAGGAGTGTTTCTATACCTACTGCTGGGCTCTGAGAAACCACCACTTATTAGGTACACCCGCGCATCTCATTGGGAGTGGTTTTCTTTTCTTCTTCCTCTTGCTTGGATGTGATAAACTTGCACAAACTTTTAGGAAAGGATGCCATTTTTAGTGTTTTGGATCTTTGCTTGGATTTAATGAGAGAATTCAACAGGCAAGAGAACTATTTTTGTTCCTGCCAAAAGATGCAATTTAAAAAAGCGTCAGACCTTTTCCTGGATCACTCCAAGTCATCCATGTAAATGTCTGAGAGATGAAATATTTTGATGTTTTTCAAGAGAGCCACAACCTCATACTGTGTACCAACAATCCCAAGCTACACTGTCAGCAGGGGAATCTCTGTGGCGCTATACAACAACACTGTGGAGGGGTATAGATTAGTGAGAGGTTATAAAACAGTTTTTAATGCTTTCAGTATTCCCAGAAGCGCAGCGGTGTCAATAATTGCTAGATGAGAGAGATTAGCCACTGGGACTGTTTTTTCACCCGGCCAGTCTGGGGAACGGAGCACAAAGAGCTTTCTGTCTGCATAAACACAAATGCTAGTTTTGGGGCAGAAAGCAGAGCGTTTAATCTGGTGAACACCAGACACTGCTCACGTTATCTCCTCGGGGAAAAGTAAAGGTGAGACGAGCAGGCTATCGGATACATCTCGTTGGCAGGGACAAGTACACAAGGTCAGCGTGAGGAACAACGCATAACGGCGGCCCTTGAAGCAAACCTGTGCTCCTTGAGAACTGGGTCAGCATTTACTGGACGTTTACCTAAAGAACCGAGCCAAGACTTTGCTGGAGAGGCTGTGGGACAAAATTTTTGTCCTCAAGTGGCCAGGCTAAGCCTCGACTTAAACACAAAGAACACCAGCAGGGAGACCTTAAGTTGGCAGGTCGCAGCCTCTCCATCCTTTTCGTTGTAGCGCTTGAGGATTTTACAAGAAGAAAGGGGATAAACTGTACAATTTCAGCCTCGAGGAAACCATCAAACAATGCTTGAAGCTGTGTTTATTGTCTGCTGCTTTCTATAAGGTACTGAGTAAAATGGTAATGTAGTATTAGGAACTTTTTGGCGAAAAGGCAGGCGTCAGAAATGTGGTGAGGGGGAGTTGAGAATCAAAGGGGAAGATTGCAGTCATGTTGCATGTTCTGTAACCATTTGGCTGCCAGGGCGCTGCAGGGGCTGAACACTTCCTGACTGATGATCGGTTTTTATGTGCTTTAAAATTAGATCTGCAAAATACAGGAGGCGGGAAGTGAAAAGGGCCGAATGCACTCGGAGTTACTTGCATGTCGTTGTGACGCCGTATACCTTGAGCAGATAAGAGAGAGGAAAGTTATTGGAATTAATGAGCAAGCACAAAAAGGGATAAAACTCACCTTCTTCAGTGGGGAGGGAGAGCGCTTCTGTAAATCCTCAACTGCTCTCGCCGATTCCCGGCCCCGCTGAGAGCATTCATTTATCACTTTGAAAGTGATCGTGTTGCTGGCTTCCTGCACCTTTGCTCACTGTTCTGCGGTGTCGCACAGAGCGCGGTGCTCAGTATTCAGACTGTAAACACGAGACATCTGGTCGGTTTGGGGTACGTCTGACCACTCAAGCACACTGTGTCAAATTAACAGCGACTGCGGTGCAGTATGTTAGTGTTGTAGTACAAGAAAACAATACCAGGGCTCTGGGGGAAGACGCTGAGACAGCCACCAGTCATAGTAACTGCACTCTATTAGAGTGGTCGAGGGAGTAAATACTGTTACTTGTGTCCAATATGGGTTTTTTTCTGTATCGATTTTCACAAAGTTTGAGGGGGAAAAAAACAGTTTTTCCATTTATTTTTACTTTTATTCTCAAGATCTTTCCTGTGAATCGAATCGTTTTTTGTCGTCTTCTTGCGCTTCTCTTCTCATCACGGTTCCATTTTTATCGCTGCAGGCTGGACTGGAGAGAAAGTGTGTCTGACTGGTGACAGTGCGGGCGGCAACTTATGTGTGACGACATCGATGCGCGCTGCTGCCTTTGGTGTGCGAATGCCAGATGGTATTGTGGCAGCCTATCCAGCTACCCTGCTGATGGCCTCCGCTTCTCCCTCTCGCCTGCTCACACTTATGGATCCTCTGCTGCCGCTCAGCGTGCTCTCCAGGTGTCTCAGCGCCTACGCAGGTAGTTGTGTGTATGTGTGTGTGTGTGTGGTGTTTTTTGGTTTTTTTTGGAGAAATCCCGCCAGCATTGTTATTTTTCTGAGGCTGACAATTGAGTTGATGTGGATTCTCTTAAACTTCCTCTCGGGCGTGTCTGCACATCTGTGTCCTCCATAACTTTGTCTCTGTGCAAGTAAGAGTTATTGCCAAACGTTATGATGTTTCCTTTCAAGGAAAGAATAACCTTTTCCCTTATCAACAAAACTCTATCAACAACTTGCAGGGGTCTTGAAATTATTCACAAAGTCTGAGGCAGAGCTAAGGCACAAAGCTGCAAGGTTTACCTCATGATCTGATTAAAGCAACTCTGAAATGTGAGCAATTTTAACTGAATTTGGAGCTTTTTTGCATGATCATTCAATGAGATTTCCACAACTTAAAGTCTTACAGTGCATAAATTAGCCGTCACATTAATCATAACAGGGTTTGTTCTGCTCTTGGATTTCGTCCTCAAGTTATTATCTAGTAGATTAAGTTTGCACTAAGCAAATATTTCTAAACAAATAAGTCTTTATGGATGAAAAAACGAGCGTGGAATAAACTCCAGCATATCATAAGAAAAACAAACTCTGTCAAACAAATTGTTTTCCGCCAAAAAAAGTCTAATTTAGGAGTGTTGTTGTGTCCTGGCCTGCAAATATCCTCAACAGCGTTTTGATTCATTTGCATATAAACATTATTTTTACTTTCTGTCATCACCACTTGTAAAAAGCTGGAGAAACTCTCGCCTGTCTTTTGATAAATGGCTGTTTCACCACAGGAGAATTGCAGAGGAAGGTGGAGGACTTGGCAAACAACAATGAATACTGACACAAAGCTATTGGCAAAGTTGTGTCTTCTTTCAATACCTGAGCTAAAGCACTAATCATTTCCTATTACCTCCTACTGTCATCACAATCTATTGCTGCCTGTAATGCAGATAGGTCTACGGCAGTATTGAACCCACTCAGTCAGCGGGTTCTTCACTCGTTTATCATGCCTTTCCTATGATTGCGTCTCGGTCTTCTCTGCTGTTACTCATTTGCACTCATTAAAGAGGCCTGTTTGCCCATCTATTTTTTCCCCTTCCTTACCCTTCCTTTAAATCTCCTCCTGCAGGCTCCGAGCCGCAGACGGAGAAGCAGGTGGAGAAGGTGAGCACGCTGAGCCTGGTGAGGAGAGACACGGCGCTGCTGCTGCGAGATTTCCGACAGGGCGCCTCTAACTGGATTCACTCTCTGCTGGATCCCAACCGAGCCTCCGCATCCCCCAGCACAGCTGCAGAGGCGCCGCCAGGAGCCACAGGTACACGAGCAAATGTGATGGATGTTATTGGGTGTTGGGTGTGCGAGTGCATGCGCAATTAGGTGGGATCAGCAAGCAATATGTGGGTTGCATGGAGGCATATTGGTTTGTGTCCAATATTGGTGTCGGAGTTTTTCTACAAATACAATCTGCTCATCTCTTCTCGGTGTGTGTGTGTGTGTGTGTGTGTGTGTGTGTGTGTGTGTGTGTGTGTGTGTGTGTGTGTGTGTGTGTGTGT
>JASSRZ010000007.1:6009227-6019732 GCA_032164315.1 Malacoctenus gilli
TGTGTGTGTGTGTGTGTGTGTGTGTGTGTGTGTGTGTGTGTGTGTGTGTGTGTGTGTGTGTGTGTGTGTGTGTACCGCCTACATTTCCAGTGTGTTCGTTGAGCTAATTTATGAACTCCTTCATTTCATGTCCCCCAGTGTTCGTTTACAGCCCATATGGGGGGGGGGTCACTGACATGAGTCCCTGTTATTCAGTACCAACTAACCAATTATCACTTTATCCCACCTTCTTGCGTCACTGTGTTGTAGCCCCATTCATATCAGTCCACCTCGTTGGAGCAGCAGGGCTTTGACACTAATTGTTAATTGTGGCCACCGTAAATCTGGTGGCGAATTGTAATTTCCCCGGTGTCCCCTTAGCTAGGTGACACCCTCACAGCTGCAAACCCACGTCTAATGAGTGTCATTGGTGGGTGTGCATTATTAAAAGGCCATCATGGCGCTGAGAAGGTTCATTATTAAAGAGATTGGAGATTGGTAACGCTTTTTTCGAGGAGACCAGCCATGACGACTCCTACAGCTGTGTTTTGACAGCTCAAGGCGGGCAGATGATATCGCCATGACAGCACGTTTTGAAATTCCTCCTCCTTCTTCTCCTCTTTTCTTCCTGATATATTCCAATTTGCATTTCAGGCTTTTAACTGTTGGCTGTCAACCAGAGGACATATGATAAGTGGAAACAGTAGACTTAAGTGAGAGGGATTGTGTGTGTGGTGCCGTCAATGTTGGTTTATTTTCCACATGTCCTTCAGCTGCTATTGAGCCCAGGAGAATTAGAGTGGTCTCTTTGTCCCTAATATGTTGTATACTTTGGGCGCTTAATGACACTCCTCAGGAGCTTCAATTTCTTGTTTGTGCGTCAAACAGGTAGCTTGCCGTCTCATTCATCAGTCTTCGTTTTGTTTTCTCAGATGCTGTGAGGAAGAGCATTTCCGAGGCATCCATCTCCTCCCCCCACGCTGACCCTCCTGTACCCAAAGAGGCGCCGGAGTTCCCAAGCAGAAAATTATCTGTGAAGAGCCAGACTTGCCAGGACTTGGGCTCCCACAACAGCTCCAATCCCAGCAGTTCACCGCAGCTCTCCGAGCGCGCCGTACGTCAGGCTTGTTTACATTGAGATTAGCTCCCTCCCAGCTGATGCTCTTATCCAGAAGTAGTTAACAGCATTAGAGAAGGAAGAGCTGTGGCTTAACAAAACACAGGGGGTGTTGTTGGGAGAATTTAACCTGTCATTATAGGAAGGTGTGTAATGTGACACTGATTGCAGCTCCACTGCAGTGGAGAAAACTCCCGCCCACCCTCTGAAATGTGACATCCGCTATTAGCCTTCATAAATTCAGACACTTGTGAAGTATGGGGATGTTTTGGCCCTGGATCACGCCGTACTTTCTGTCTGCATGTTTCACTTGGATGAACTGTGCTGCGACTTTGTCACCCATACATTGCAAAAAAAAAAAAAGACTATAACTGTGATATGCTGACAGAATATTAAAAGTTGTTGGTGGCGCAGGTACTGGCAAAGTGTTGCAGATTATCCTCGCATGTATTTTCTCACAGGCAGACTGGATTAGTGGCTGGCTGGGAGGAAAATAGCAAGCAGAGGTGACGTAAGATATTAAATATGCTTTACCTCCTTGAAATGGGGATTGTTCCGCCAAGACTCAGGCACCCAGCCAAGGTTTTAGCAGATTTTCACAAGGACAAAGTGTTTTGTGTTTATATATAACTGAGATGGTTTAAATGCTTTAGCTTTGATACTTTTTTCGGCGATACTTCCGCCCCCCTTAACCACTCGCTGACATCCGGCCTCCTCTGAACAACCTTTTGGCTCTTCTCTGTTACGCAGCCCGAAGATGTGAAGTTCTTCCTCACGAAGGACGGAGATGCTGCCACGTCGAGCGACCCGCCGTCAGTGGCCACACCACCCCCTGCTGGAGAGGACGGCGCAGAGCTGAAGCCCCAGAGGGAGTTTCCTGTGGGGTTCGAGCCACTGCGCACGGAGCAGCTGGCCGAGATGAGGGTGCCCACCTCTCCGGTTGTCAGAGATCCTTACTGCTCACCTCTGCTGGCCCCTGATAGCATGCTGAAAGGGCTGCCACCAATACACATCGTGGTAAGAGTGGAGAGTTAAACACACTGGTTCAGAGGTTACTCACACAGATCTGGTTGCTGGACGGCTGCCCAGTTCTTACAGATTTGTAGATCCTCTCTTTTCATTTTTGAACTGCAAAGCCACAGAGTTTTTCTCTCCCTCGTTTTTACAGTTCCTGATACATGAGGGTTACTGATTCCTTTATCGCACTATCACATACAACATAGAGCTTGTGTACCGTTGAAATGTTGGCAAGAGGTGAGCAGTGTTTACACATCTCAAAGTGACACTGCAGTGGGAGGAAGGGTGAGGATGATGATGTTTGGTCTCTCTCTTCAAAGGTGTGTTGAAATGAAAGCGGAGAAATCGGTGCCGTTTTTTTAAAGTGACCAGAGTGATTCAGCGAATGTAAAGAAAATGAGGACAAAGGAGAGCAGGAAGCTTGGCTTCCTTTTCTTCATCCCTCAATTAAGATTCTTGACATGTCTGAAGGAAATCCAAATTTGCTTTTCATCATTCGTACCCCTTCCCTTCTCTCTCTGCTCTCTCACTCTCTCGCTCTCTCTCCACTGCAGGCCTGTGCGTTGGACCCCATGCTGGACGACTCTGTGATGTTTGCCAAGCGTTTGAGAAGCGTGGACCAGCCCGTCACTCTGTGCGTGGTGGACGACCTCCCCCATGGCTTCCTCAGTCTATCGCAGCTCTCCAAGGAGACGAGGGAGGCCGCCATGGTTTGCGGGGAGCGAATTCGTGCCGTCTTCACCCAGGAGGACACGCCCCCGGAGCCGCGCAAGCACCGCAAGCTGGAACGGACCGATAGGGGTGTGTCGGCTTCTTCTGGGGAAGCCGTCCCACTCTTTGGTGACCCCACTGATGGAGGGGAGATAGTTGCTGGGCGAGGGGGGAAAATTGCTGATGGGGAGGGCTCAGTTGCTGTGGCAGCCCAGAATAACACCGACGCTGGTGGCATCGGGGCTTAAATAAGATTACATACTGCAGTTGAGGGAGGAAGACGAAATGAAAGTCGAGCAAATTTAGACAGAGAGATCAGGAAGGCAAAGTCGAAAAAATGCAATCGGAAAAGGCAATATAGATGATTCCCAAACGTTTAGGAGACGAAAGAAGAAAAAAAAAGGTCATATCCTTTAATAAAACTTCCTTTGCTTTCCAGTTTTTCCAATTTGTCTACGCTCCAACGCAAATTTGGCAGACAAATTGAACACGCCCACTAACGACAGCCATGTTTTAGAATAAAAAGATAATTTAGCAGCTACTTAGATCAAAGACCAGCACTCACCCACACACTCGGCGCACACATTCAGCCGAGTCGCCGTTAGGCAGCGGCAGCTCGGACATAAAGCAGCGCGAAAGATTCTCGGAACGGGGCCTGAATGGGTGATTCATCTGGGCCCAGACAGTCATTGGAGGCCCTAATCAGATAGTGGTAAGCACACTATATGCTTCTGTGTGGAGTCATCCCCATCAAAATGGCCACTTGTCCTTTTGGGAGCCACTCTAAATCACACTTAATAACTCCACATTGTGTTCTTCATTACGCCGGTTTGGCAGTCAATACAGCTCACTTTGTGGATAGTAACTCTGTTGGTTTCTCCCAAATGGAAACATAAAGCTGAAACACAACACGCTGAAAGAGCCTGAACGGGATCAATCGATTCACTACTTTCTTGTTTTGGTTGCAGTTTCAATCAAGATATTAAACCTATGCAATATTATTAGTTGATATTATTTATATTAATTTTTTATGGCGTATATATTCTCGTAGTCATGAGACTTGTTTGTTAATTTGTACAAGTTATTATAATCACATGCTGTTTATTTGTTGTTGTTTTTTTTAATTGTGTTCAGTATTTACCTCTGCTTATTTAGCCACAACACTCTGCCTTGTAAGAGAACTTCTCCCACTACTCTCGGCTCTCCACAGACCACTTAGAGTAGTGACACAGGGACTCGGTGTCCTGCCTGGATGTTGCCTTGTGCTTTTTTCTCCTTCTCGCCATGATTATACGAATGCAGGCTGCGTTTTATTGGCTGACAAGGTGAGATTTGTGGAGATGGAATGGGCTGCATTGAGCAGATGAGTACTAGAAATTTAGGGCCCATCTGCGACAGTCTTTTTCGAAAAATCCGACCTGTCTCAGAGCGGCAGTATGTTGTTATTATTTTATCATGGGAAACAGTTGCTGAACACCCTCGTGCTGTACGAGTAAAGTAAGACAGAGCGCAGCAGCGAGGAGCCGAGGAGCCGGCTATCAATACTCGTTTTAAACTTCACTGCACTGATTTCCTCTCAGGTTGTCCCACTTCCTCCTCGGGCATTATTGCTCACCACTCCTGTGCACAGTACGTACTGTGTCAAATTACCACTCCTGCCCAAACCTGGGGATCCCCCGCCTGACAACCTGGGTGTTTTTTTTTCCCCCCAACAAATCAGAAGCATTTAGGTAAAGCTGGATACCCTGACGGAGTTAAAGCGGTGACAAAAAGTGAGCGTTCTAGCCACCAAACATGCATTGGGCTCGCCGAAAGTGGTCAGGTGTTCCAGATATTTTTGCTCCCCGCCGTCACATTTTGGGCACGACTTTATTTCTGATTACCTGAGGGCGCTCCTCGGAGTACGTTGCCATGAAAGCACTTTGAAGCACACAGAAAACGCCCTTCAAAGGGTCAGTTCCTCGATCAGGTCCAACTAAATATAGATGCCAACAATGCTGGCGCTGTCCTGCCCTTGCCTGGTAACAGGACTGGGGTTGCCAGGTCTGTTGAGAGGGATGCTGTGTGATGAATAGGATTTAGCTGATGCTCTGAGTGCAAAAATCCTTCCCCCTGTAGAAGAGCGGGATTTTCGGCAGCAAAGTCATGCTGGAGGATTAGACCGTACTCAGTCCTGTCAGCTCGAAGTACTTACTGCAATATTTTTAGTCAGATTGATGGAAAGAACCCGGCGCGTGAAGAAGAAGCAAAGTTATGCGCTTAAGACGTCGAGCTGAAGTTTGTGCCAGCCGCCTTTAACGCACACTGTGCGCTTTTGCGGTTTGTCCCTCAGCGCAGGTTTATTTTCGGCTTGTGTACATGTCATTGTTCTTATCGCGGCTCGGAGGCCGTATCTGTGGCTCGGGCGATCACAATCACCTGTGTCGCGCAGGGAAAGGAGCTCATTTGTGGTTGCGCTCTCTTTGTTTTTGGTCACATCAAGACGTGAAAAGCACTTCGCAGTGGAGGAACATTTCAATGTATGATTTGCTTGGCAGTGCCGAACATTTCCTACTCCGCTGAGCCCTTCTGTGATTTCGTAAGAATGCGCTTCAATGAACGGCGAGGCAACTGATCATCAGCACTTTCTCGAGTGAGTCCAAAAAGTTGGGAGTTTTTTTTTTTCTTGTAAAACAGTGTCAAATCTATCCACCCTGTATCGGCCTTCATATCCATGCTCACCCTCCATGATGTTTCAGGTGAATCTGAGTGCAGTTGATTGACCAGAGTCCATCGAGTATTCGACTCCGATCATTTTGCAGTGTTACATTCAGACTTGTTGCATCTGTTATATTTTTAGATTCAGTCGATAACTCCTGCTGCCTGTAACTTGGCTCAGTGTTTTTTAACTAATGCTGCTGCTTTGCAGAGAGAGGCTGTCTCGCTGATTGATTTGTTGGTGAGTCATTTTTTTGTTAGAAGCTAAAATAAATGTTTTACTAGTTTGATTTCCATCCTCCGTTTTGGGAGCGTCAGTTCTCCAGTTTTGCAAGATACCTCTGAATTTTTTAGGTGTTTTTTTTTGTCTCGCTACAGGCTGCTTTCAAATTGCAAGACTGTTGCAGCACTGTCACAAACGTGAGCTCACCATTTCCACCATTTAGGAAACAGCCATAGGAAAAGTTACATTTCAATTACATATTTTCTTTTCTCCACCTCTGCTTTTGAAATAATAGATCCTGCAATGCTGTTTGTTGTGCAATACACTCAAATGACTTCGACTTGACGAAGCAGAAGATCAAACCTAAAGAATTATGTAGACTTTGTTCAGGAGTCTTTGGACCTTTCTTTACAGATCCATCAAGATTTATCTCTGACCTCAAGCACTCCTGAGAGATTCTTGTGATTAAAATAGTAGATAAAATTCATTTATGGTCAAAGTATCAAGCTGAACCAAAGACTGCAGCCGTTCTCTCATCCATATGTACTGTCCTCGCTGTTTAGTGTTTGCTGTTAACAGTAACGATAAAAAAAAATGCAGGTGCTGGCCAGTGTCATTGCCTGTTTTGCACTTCATATGCAAGTTGCATCACATCAGTTCTGATGTAGATTATTATTAGCCTTTTAAAAAAAGCCATAGATTTGGAAAAAAAAGTTTAAGTTTACTTGTTTTTATCTTTTAAATGCTGTTTTGTTCAATACACCATAAGTGCAAACCTGTGAATAAAGAAATGACTGTACATAAAGTATTTTGATTGTAGATATTTTTACTTTCCGTTTTGTTAATCTGATATATTGCTGATTGATTTGGACTGTTTGCTTTGCAGACTTCATAACTCGAACAACGTGTATGATGCACCACAAGCAGGATAATGTCTTCCTCTTGTCGTTTTTTTTTTTTTCAGAATAAATATATTCTCCCATGAACTCTGCTCCAGTGTCCAAGCTCATGAATGAACATTGTTTTAGTATTGATTACAGGAAAGGTTGACTGAAAGTCACAGAGAAGAGCAAATAAAGACTATGATTCAGTTTGACAGGTTATTGTTAGGATTCTCTAATAGATTTTGATTTTTTTATATCCAATTACAGTTTCTGGTTACGTATGTGAATACCTAAACCGTTTACCTGTGTTTCCTGAACATGTTTTATTAGACCTTGACGTTGTGTGAGGTCAATAAAAATACATGACCTTTGTGTTGACAACTAGCTGCATAATTGAATCAAGAAAAAGACAATGGAGACATTTCTCCAATGGATGCATCAAATTTATTCACACTGATAAAGAACATGCACTGAATGACAGTCTTGCGGCTCCTGCTACAATAATCCTACATGCTAAACTTGCAGTGAAACACTGTCTGTTGTTTTGTGCTTTATCTCACCAGCGTTGTTTTGAATCAAGCTTTAATAAACAACTGAGGATTTTATTACCTGTGTGTTTCACTGGAAAATTGCAAACGAGAAAGACTAAATGAAGAAGGATCCAGTAATCGCTCCATCCTGCTGTTGGCTCTTTGAGATTTGTGGAATCATGCGTCGGACCCGGCGGCCCAGTCTCATCCGTCTCAGAGCTACTTCATTAGAGGTGTGTGACCTCTAATGAAAACAAGATTGCAATCAGCGATGGCATTTTTAATGTGTGGACGTGTCGCATTGTCAAAGTACGAGCAGAGCCGGGAGCGCGCTTCACACATCCACCCCCACCCCCCCTCCCCTCAACACACGCACACACACACACCATCACCATCCAGCTTCAGCTGCTGGAGGGGGGCCACATGCATTGAGGGGACCAGCGTGCGCGCGCCCTGCTCGTCTCACTCTCTCTCTCTCTCTCCCTCCCTGTCTCCTGCGCTGTTTCTCCGTGCGCGCTCCCGCGCAGAGACAGGCTTCGGGGAGCTCGGAGCGCAGACGAGCGACAGCGGGGGAGAGCGAAAGATGGAGGTGAGGGTCGGGGAGAGACTCCTGTGCCTGGCCGTGCTGTCCAGCGTCCTCTGCGTGGACTCGGTCCTCGGGAAATACGTCAGAGGCATCGTCAACACCAAAGAGGTGAGCGCTGCTCGTGTTTTTCGTCGTCACCTCTTTAATTTGTTGCTTTGCGACACTGACACCGCCACGGACTGACACGAGTGACGGAGCCCACTTGACTGCGCACCCGCTCGCAGGTGTCTCCGTGGTGGACTAACGAGCCGCGTCCAGTCCAACGAATCAAGTTGCCTCGCGTATTTTCCGCCGGCGTCTGAATCACGCTCCGCTCCGTCCTGCCTCGCATTTGCGCGCCATCTGCGCGTGAGTCAAGCGTGGCGTCTATTTCCCCCCCTTTATTCTAACAGCCTCTGGCATCATTGTTGCTCCTGTAAGCTGCAGCACACCAGTCCAAGACTCCCAGTCACCCCCCACCACCATCACACCCCCCTCCCCTCCCCTCCCCCCACCACCGGTGGTCATTACTCATCTTTCAAGCCCGCACAGATGCCCGTGCATTGGTTGTTTCTGCCCCGCTAGAAGGCAGATTTTTTTTTACCCCCTCTGTTTCGGAGGGGACCGTCACAGGTGTGCGTCATTTTCGCGGTGGACCTCCAGGAGCGGAGAGCTCCGTGTCGGGGATCCGAGGCTGCCCTCGGAGCGGCTCCGACGCCACAGCTGCCCAGACGGAGATCCGCGATCTCCGTGCAGCTGGAGACGGGTCGCTCCGGGCCGTTTGCGTTTCAGGAGGAGCCCACCTGCTGGTTCACATCCCCGCGAGTTTATCAGGATCAAGTTGGACACCGACGAGCGCCACAGCAGGGCTCGTCTACCATCTTGTTGAGAGTTGATCCGTGCAGGCCACTCTGTTGACAGAGTGGAGACCATGCAGCAATCTTGTCAGATAAGCTTAAAACCAAGTTTTTTAAGCCTGTTTGATTATAAGTTTTTTTTTCCTCCATTCAAGTAAAAACACCTTTATTCCGCCCGCAGTCTCCTGTGTGTGGTGTCTCACTGAGGGTCTGTGCAACTCATTGACTTCAGGCACCACATGCAGAAGCTTTTACCAGTTCAGTGATAGAAAACACAGAGATGAGATCATTCCTAGTGTTTCTCATCAAATTTAATGGATCATTTTGTTCCTCTTTTTGGCAAGACTTTTGTTCAAACCAGCTGAAAAATTTCAGCTGGCTGTCGAAACTCTTTCTTGGCCTGTTGCTTCTTCCACTTCAGTATTCTTGCAGCCCTGCACATGTTTTTTGACCATCATCCTCGCAGAAAGTCCGATGTTAACTTAGTTTTGCACTCGGAAAAAGATGGCGAACTTCTCCTGCAGCAATCTGCAACAATAGGAGACGAAGCAGCGTGTCCTCTTTGAAACGTTATCAGTTTAGACTGCCGTATCGGGAAGTTTCCAACCACATGAAATCACTGAAAACCCTGTGGCAAAGAGGCTTGGCTATATTTGGCGCTGTGATGCAAAACCCGGTTGTTGTTTTGTTGTGACTCTGAGTTTGTTGCCGTTTTCCTTTTCCTCTGGTTGCTTTGTTTCGTATGGGCGGAGTTTTTGTTGACGGAGTTTGCGTCTGCGCATAGAGTTTGATGTTGGACTATGGCGTCATCGTTCTCAGTGTTTTGACTGTCTGCGGTGGGATGCAGCGAGTGTGTTGCAGGATCTTCCCACCGTGGGACCTGTTGTCACCATGTATCGTTATGCATCTCTGGAAGCGTTGGCTGAGTGTGAACAAAGCACCAACACGGTACCAAACGTGTGATGCCTCGCTCCCATTGAAAGGTGCATTTACTGTCATTGTATTCAAGACAACACGCAAATTTGGAGTGGTCCTCAAGTTGGTGCTTTTGATCCTACAACTTGTCATCCAACACATAAAACAAGACCGGCTTTAGTCCGCCTGTGCGCCAAAAGTTTAACATACCTTTTCTAACCTATTGTGGGTCAAACTGTACACCTCAAACTAAGCTTGCACTTCAGTTTGTGCTTGCATAAAACAGCGTTTGAGAGTCCACAGGATGAAAAAAAAACAGCTTCTATGTTTGACAAATGAAGAGCGGCTCTTTTGAATGGAGATTCATTTTGTCAGTCGGTCAACTGATTGCTGGAGTTGCGACACGATGGCCCTCAGCAGCTGCAGCTGAAAGCTCCTGTTGCTGCTCAGTGACTAACAGCAGGGGAGGCAGCTTTGCTGCTGCACTGTGTGGCTCAAATCACAATGTGATGTAAGAAGCCATTGTTTCCTGTAAAAGGGGACATGCATCTTTTTAATGGGATAATAAATACTGAGCACCAGTCTCAAATGTCATCTTGTGAATCCGCTGTTCTTCCACAGAGTCTTTAACCATCGGCGGTTGGTGCCAAGAAGCTTCAATTATCACTGTGGCTCACAAACATGTTGTGCTCACATTCTCGGAGGACTCGATGGCTGTAAATTCAAAAAAATGAGTCAAACTGTGCGCTACAAATGTCACCAGTTTGATTCCCCACGACGGTGACTGGTGTCAGAATGGATAAACCGAACAAGAGGCACTCACTCACCTATCAAGGCTGTTGAGATGCCCTTGAAGGCAGCGCTGAATCTGCACCTGCTCCAGTGGAGCTGCTCAGTAGCCAGCAATAGGTTGCACTGGGCATCTTCCAAGTGTCACATTGTGTGTGTGTGTGTGTGTGTGTGTGTGTGTGTGTGTGTGTGTGTGTGTGTGTGTGTGTGTGTGTGTGTGT